>CAUYON010126664.1:0-27892 GCA_963573935.1 Arctocebus calabarensis | reverse complement strand
ACTTTACAGCCTTTGTACTAACCTGGATGGAAGTGGAACACATTATTCTTAGTAAAGCATCTCAAGAATGGAGAAGCATGAATCCCATGTACTCAAGTTTGATATGAGGACAATTAATGACAATTGTTGACACAGTGGGGGTGAAGGAAGGGGAGAGCAAAGAGAGGAAGAATGAGGGAGGCGTGGGGAAAGGAAGAGCAGAGAGAGGGAAAGAGTGAGGGGGATGGGGTCTTGGGGTCTTGGTGTGTGCCACACCTTTTGGGGGCAAAACACGATTGTAAGAGGGACTTTTCCCAACAAATGCAAGCAGTGTAACATGGTTTCTTGTACCCTCAATGAATCCCCAACAATAAAAAAAAAAGAATATAATGAAAAAAATAAATAAAGTTGGTATTACAGGTGCTGGTCAACCTTCTTGTACTCTTATACTTCAACCTCTTGAGTAAAGGAATGTGTCCAGGTCAATGCAGTAGTATCTCCACTGGGACCTCTTCTCCCTTTTCCTAACTCAGTAGTAGTTCAGAATATTAAATTTACAAGCTAGAGAGACCCAAATACCTTTGTTCTACACTTAGCTGCTCTTTCTCAGCCCCCAAGCGCTAGGTAGAAGTTTGGTCAGCTGCTGCCCCAAGTCAGCTCCATCTTCTGATTGTGAGCTTTGGAGGAACTGGAGAACTGGTTCTTGGTCACTGTGCCGGGTACAGCTTTGCTACTCAGTACAGCTTTGCTACTCAGATGCACCTTGTGGCATTCAGGGATACAGGGTCCAGAGCTGCAGAACTGAGGTCCCAGGTTCACTCCCATATGCCATCACATAACCTGTCATAAAGGCATCAAAGACTAACCCAATGCAATCCATCCCCAGGCACTGTATTAGGATTGGATTGACTCTCTGGTACTTTTGAAGTAGCTATGTCATCTTTTTCAGACTTTTCGGTCTTAAGACCCAGATCCATGTAAATTTTTTCTTTTTTTTATTATTATATGTGTGTGTGTGTATATATATATATATTTGTTGTTTATATATTTGTTGTTGCAGTTAGGCCAGGGCCAGATTTGAACCCACCACCCTTGGTATATGGGGCTGGCTCCCTACCCTCTGAGCCACAGGTACCACCCCAGATCCATGTAATTTTTGTACCTTGCTCAGAGCTATGCAGGTTTCTAGTTTTGTCCTCAGCCTTGAGGCTATCCCCATAGATCTGCTTCACAGAAGTGATACTGGAATTTCTTCTTCAATGGGTTCTCGGTCTAGGGGATTTGAAGAATGAATCCACAGACTGCAGATCAGTGGTTAAGACAGGATTTATTTATTTTACAGAAAAGAATACAAACAAAACGCCAGAGCTCTTGGCAGAGGGAAAGACTTAAGTCAGAAAATCTCTCTGCCTGGGTTCTTTGTCTACTAGTAACAAAAATAATTTTATGGTAGGGGGTCGCCACAACATGAGGAACTGTATTAAATGGTCACAGCATTAGGAAGATTGAGAACCACTGGTCTAGGGGTATAATAGTGATATGGGTCCTTCATAGTTACATTAGGCCAGGACTTTGTAAAGAATGAATGAATACAGTCCCTTTGCTAGGGACAAGGTGGATGAATGCATTAACAAATGGATACAGTCCATTCATGAAATTGTCCAAACCTAGGAAACTTATCAGAAATTGACCAGGCACGGGAAATGGGGGCTTCCCTGTTCAGCCACAAGTGCAAAGGGAGGAAGACAGAGGCCGGGGCAGAGATACCACTGTCCTCCCTGAACTGGCAACCTGGAGGTATTCTCCTCAGTAGTTGTCTGGTTCCTCTGGCCACTGGAGCCTCCTGTCCCCCGCCTTAGCTTCCTCCAATGTCTGTGTCCAAGGCAAGCTCAACAAAGCCCTCCATTGTTTTTCCCTATGCCATGGCAGTTGCAGCGTATCCTCCAGCTCAGCCTCATCTGTATCAATGATAAGGTCAATATCATAGGACTGAGAACACTGTGGTCCCAGAGGGCACCAGACATAGGCTGAGAAGTTATCACAGACACTGGTGGATTGAGAGGGGTGGGCACCAGGGGGCATGCAACAATGGTAGTCAATATGTGCCCTTATGCTAAGAAGGATAGCTGCAAAATCCAGGGTAAGTTGTAGACTGCCAGCTGCCTTCTGCTTCCCATTTTCCCATTCACATTTCCAGAACACATATTCTAAGTAGGAAGCTATGAAGTGAGATGAAACACGGCAGCATATTTGGTAACATAATTGCTTGCTGGGAATATCTCACACAGGTCAGTGGTGAAGGTTCCCAGATTATCTGGGAGATGTGCATAGAAGTTCTGGTACAGGAACACCAAGTCTATAAGGCCATCGTGTAGCAGGATTAGCTCCATGAACAGTGTCTATACTAGCAGTCTCTGACTATCATCACCCTTGTCATTGCTCTTGTGGTATGGGATGCCCTGAGCATACTGTCTGTTGAAGTTGAAGCTATGATGTACCAGGAACTGTCCAAACTTTGATTCTATGACACACTCCTCCATGCACAACAGGGTGAGATTGAACATTTGAGCCAAGTAGGAATGTTTTTCCTTGTCTAGCTGCTATTTGAAGCAGACAAGGCCCAAGGAGAGAATAGAATGGGTCCTGGCAGCATGATACACTGGTTCAGCAAACTCTTCCTATCTCCAAGCTCACTCAGCTTCATGTCCACAGTCTTTATGACTAACAGAACAGGTGGCCACATCTCATTAAAGTTGTTGCTTTGCACATCTACCACAGGAACCTGGTGGAACTACTAGGTCCTCTCCAGATTTTGTGCTTCTACTGATACCACCGTGGGAAGTCGCTTGAGCTGAAGCTCACCATCTTTGTTATCAGAGGCCATGATACCATGCATCTGGAGCCTGAGTCGTCTGTGGGTAAGTGTGACTTCCAAAGCACATAATACTTTAATTTTTTATGAAGTCAAATTTATTGACTTATTTTCTTATGTGAATCAAGCTATTAATATCATATCTACAAAACTATTGCCTAAGCCAAAGTCATAAACATTTACTGCCATGTTTTCTTCCAAGAATTTTGTCATTGTGTAATTTTAGTCTTGTATTTTAAGTAAGAGGAGATGAAACATTTGTTGTATCATCACATGGGCTTCTCCTGTTCTTGAACATGTCTAAGTCTTAATCATTTTCTTGTAATGACATCAGTAATATTGGATTAGGATCCAATTATATAACTTCAATTTACCTTAATTGCTTTTTTAATGAACCTATGTTCAAATAAAGTCACAATCTGAAGTTCTTGGGGTTCAACACATAAATTTTGAAGGGGGTAGAATTCAGTTCAGATCACCTAATAACCTATTAAATAGTCCCTGCTCATTGTCTCCTTCACTCAAGCATGAACAACCATGAATCTACTTTCTCTCCTTATGACTTTGCCTATTGTGAATATTTCACATAAATGGGATCATACAATATGTATGATTTGTATTTACATATAATGTGCAAATTTCATTGTCTGCCTTAATTCAATCTCCATAATGATTTTAAGGTTCATCCATATATTTTTATAATTTTTTTAAATGTCTTTTTTTCCCCTTTGGATAAATATATAATGGATGGATTGCAGGCTTATATGGTAGGTCTACTTTTAGTTCTTTGAGGAATCTCAATATTACTTCTGACAGAAGTTGTACTGGTTTGCAGTCCCATCAACAGTACATGGGTGTTCCTAGCAAACAGGATGCAGCTACACACTAAAAAATATTATACATCGTAACCAAGTGAGTTTTTATCCCAGGGATGCAAGGTTGGTTCAACATAAGTAAATCCATAAATGTAATTCACCACATAATTGAAATCAAAAACAAAGCCCATATGATTCTCTCAATTGAGGCAGGAAAGGCATTTGAAAATATCCAGCATTCTTTTCTGACAAATACACTTAAGAAAATAGAGATAGGTGGTACATTTCTTAAACTGATAGATGCCATCTACAACAAACCTACAGCCATTATCATGTAGAATGGAGTAAACTGAAAGCTTTTCTGCTTAGAACTGGACAAGGATGCCCACTATCGGCACTGCTATTTAACATAGTGCTGGAAGTCCTAGCCAATGCAATAAGGCAAGAGAAGGAAATCAAAGATACTCAAATGAGGACATAGGAGGTCAAATTCTTACTCTTCAAGGGTGGTGTTGTTTCTTTAAATGTTCTTGATTCCCTTTTGTCTCTCCCCTTTCCTTCTGAGAATACAATAATTAATATATTGACATATTTGCTGCTGTCCTGAACATTTCATAGATGGTTACAATTTTTACATTCTTCTTTCATTGTGCTTTATAGACTGGACACTGGATAGATTCAATTGATTTATTATCAAGTTCATTGATTCTTCTCTTGGGTATTTCTACTACTGCACTATAGTAATTCATTATCAATTCTAGAATTTTTATTTTGTCCTTACTATAATTTTTCTTCCTTATTTATATTATCTACTTGACAAGAAATTGTCCTTCTGTGTATACTTTTTTTATACTTTGTCTATGATTTCCTTTAACTCTTTGAATATATTTAATTAAAACTACTGTTTGAAGTCTTTATGTAATGATTACAATATCTGGACTTAGATATAGTTTCCATTAATAACTATTGGTTTTTGAATGGGCCATAATTTCTGTTTTCTCTGCATGTGTCACAATTTTTCTGTTGAAAACTGGTTATTTTTAATCCTATAATGTGGCATTGTTTAATACTATAACAAATCCTCCAGGAATCAGATACTCCCATTTCCCCCAAGTGTTTGGGCTTTTCCTGCTGCTTTTGTGATGGTTTTATTATTTTTTAGTGACTTTTGTGTATTAATTTTGTAAAATCTGTAGTCTCTGTTGACTCTGGTCACTAAAGTTTCTCTGTCATTAGCCCCTAGAGCTAGTGATTTGACATAGATTTCTTGAAACTTCTGGGGAGAAAGAGAGAGAGAGAGACTTCCAATGTTAACAAATTGGGTTTGTTTGGAGGAACACTGTAGTGTTTGTACATACAGTGAGATGGACAATTAATAATACTGTCTAAGCCTTTACTTTCTGCTTCCACAAAGCCTTGAACTTGGCCATAGGAAGGTGGACAGAGAAGCTTATTGTCTTCTCTGGTCTTTTATTAGCATGTCTTTAGCACTGGATATGTCTTTAACCCTGTAAATTCCTTGAAATATGCAAGTGCTTTTCAAGGACTATTTCTAGAAGCATTTCTTTCTCTATCCTCTTTCTTCCCAATGTTTTTGGTCTATTATTTATCCTGACTGATATTGCATGTTCCTGGCAGCAGAGGCTCATATATTTGCTTTAATGCCACTCAGAATGTTGTCTCAGCCCTGGAAAGTCACTGTGCAGGCAAAACAAATGCAAGACATTGGGCCCGTCCTTCAGGGAGTTGTCAGATAGGTTAAAAAACACAATCACAATTTTTTCAGAATGAAGTATCTAAGAATTCCTCTGATGTCAGCATTTTGCACAAAAATGCAGTCTGCCATATTCAAAGTAGAAAGGAGTGGTGGATCTTAACAGGTCAGTTGAAATTCTACAGTTTCTTACTTAAATTCACTAAGTATTCCTCTGGTTGGTATACGTTTTGGATATGAATCCAGAGTTCTGAGAAAGGTGGTCCTGATAATTTTCCAGGCTATTCACTATTTTTGTGAAGGGACACTTTTGGATTACCCACTTTGGCATTTTTGGTGACAATTTGATAAAGATCAAATTGAGAAAAATCCCATTTTATTAATATTGAACTGACAAATAATAAACATGATTTTTTTCTTATTTTCTTTAGATCATTTTTAATTTCTTTAAATAACGGTTTGTATATTTCGTTGTAAAAGTCTGGCAAGTCTTTTCTTAAAATTTATTTCTAAGTACTATTTTCCTTATCTTTTTCATAATGATTTGAATTGATTTTTTTCTAGTTACATTTTTAGATTATTTGTTACAAGTCTGTAGAAATGCATTTGAGTTTTATACATTGTTTTTGTAACTTGAACTACTGAGTATTTTTATTAATTCTAACAGTTTGTGTGTGTGTTTCTAGTATTTTATATTTTTATTTTTAATCTGCTTATCTTTAATTTCTCTCTCTCACTCCTTCCCTCTCCCCCCTCCTACTTTATAATACTGACTAGAACCAGTATTATAACGTTGAACAGAAATGGGGGCAAGAGCACACATCTTTCTACTGTTTTCCAATCTTATAGAACAAGCAATCAGATTGTCACCATTAAGCATGATTTTGCTGTCAGTTTTTTTTTTTTTTTGAAACAGAGTCCCAAGCTGTCACCCTGGATAGGGTGATGTAGCATCACAGCTCACAGCAACCTCTAATTCCTGGGTTCAAGCAAGTCTCCTGTCTCTGTCTCCCAAGTAGCTGGGACTACAGGTGCCCGCCACAACACCCGGCCATTTTTTGGTTGCAGCCATCATTGTTGTTTAGCGGGCCCAGGCTGGATTCGAACCCGCCAGCTCAGGTGTATGTGGCTGGCGCCTTAGCCCGTTGAGCCACAGGTGCCGAGCCTGCTGTCAGTTTTGAAAGATGCCTTTTATTGGATTGAGCAACTTCCTTTCCTTTACTAGTCTGCTGAGGATTTTTATTATGTATTGGTTTGGATTTTTCCAGGCTTGAATGTAAAGAGAAGAGAACACGTATACACTATTTGTGATATTGCACACTAATACAGCCATTTTGGAAAGAAGTGTGGGGGAATCCTCAAAGACCTAAAAGTAGACTTCCCATTTGATCCCACATTCCCTTTATTAGGCATCTAACCAGAAGAAAAAAAATAATTTCAACTTAAGTATATTTCCACTAGAATGTTTATTGCAGTTCAATTCACAATTGCCAAGATGTGGAAACAATCCAAATGCCCATCAACACACAAATTGATAAATACACTATGATATATGTATACTATTAAATACTATTCAGCCATAAAGAAAGATGGAGACGTCCCATGTTTTCTATTTACCTGGATGGATTTGGAGAATATCCCCATAAGTAAAGTATCACAAGAATGGAAAAGCAAGTGCCCGGTATACGTGATACTTATATGAAACTAGTAGATGAACAACCACAAGCACAACCACAAGCACACATGAGATAAAAACACAAATTAATGAAGATGGTTAGGGTGGAGAAGGAGGAGGGAGGGAATTGGGTAAACTCTCCCCTAATGGATACAATTTAGGGGTATATGGCAAACCTCCTGGATGAGGGGCTCAACTACAACTTGGACTTTACTTAACAAATGGAAACGATGTAACCTAATTATATGTATGTACTGTTACATAAATCTGAAAAAAACAAATATATATATATTAATTTTTATTGAATATCATGTGGTTTTGTCCCATATTCAGTTTACAGAGTATATTACATTTATTGACTTTCTGAATATAAGCCAATCTCACATTTCTATTCATTGTGTAAAATCCTTTTTCAGTTGTATGGATTTACCTTTCAAGTATTTTCTTGAGGTTTTGCATCTATTATTTTACACTTTGTTTTCTAGATCTTGTATCCCAGTCCTATATTTCTTTTTCACTGAATTTCACAGCTTTTTCTTTTCCCATTCAACCTCAATTCCTCTGTCTGCCTGCTTTTACTATTTTTTTCAACATTTTTAATAGTTATTATAAGCCTCATGTCTTAGTTTGCTTGGGCTATAATAAAAAAATAGCATATGCTAGGCAGATTAAACAGTAGAAATTTATTTTCTAATGATTATAGAGTCTGGAAGTCTAAGATGAGTTTTCCATCATTGTCAAGTTCTAGTGAATGCTCTCCTTCTGGTTTGCAGTTTTTCTCACTATGGGCTCACATGGCCTTTCCTCAGTACTTGTCGAAGAAGGAGGAGAGAGAAGGGAGAGGACAGAGGAGAGAGAGAAGAAAGAGAATCCTTTTCTTCTTATGAAGCAGCCAATTACCAATTCTATCCAATTAAGATCAGACTCTTACTACCTTATTTAACTTAAATTATATACTGAAAACTCTATCTCCAAATTTTGAGGGCATCATTCAATCATAGCTTACATATATTTTCTTACTTACCATGTTCTCTTTTGTGATAACTTAATTTCAATAAATTTATGCAATTTGCCTCAATGTGTTTTTGTTTTCATTCCATTTCTTTGTGATATTATTCATGTATAGTACATCTCTATTTATTATATTAACAGTTTTATAGTTGTATAATACATAATTATTATTTCATTTGACTATCTTTTAAAAATGTTATAAGGAAAAAAGGGAAAGCATATATTTATGTTCTTCTGTATTTAGATATTTACCTTTACTAATCCTCTTTATTTCTCTATGTCATGCTGCTTTCTTTTAGCTGGAAAGAATATAGTATTTATTTCGATGCAAATCTAATAGTTATGAATTCTTTCAGCATTTGCTTATGTAGGGATAATTTTTTTTCACCTTCATTTTTAAAGGTAAGTTTTCCAGCTCCATCCATATAAACATAAAAGAGGTAAAGTCTCCATCTTTTTTAAGGCTGCATAATATTCCATGGTATACATATACTATAATTTATTAGTCCATTCATGGGTTGATGGACACTTACCTCTTTTATGTTTATATGGATGGAGCTGGAACGTATCCTATTTACTAAAGTATCTCTAGAATGGAGGAAAAAGGATTCAATGTAGTCTGTACTATTATGAAACCAATTTACAATCACTCACACTTTCACATGAAGAATAGATCACAACTATGGATGAAGGAGGGGTGTGTGAGGGGAGAGGGGAGGTCAGATGGAGGGAGGGTGAATGGTGGGATCACACCAATGATGCATATTGCAAGGGTACATATTGGATCTATTAAATATAGAGTATAAATATCTTAACATAATAATTAAGTAAATGAGGTGAGGGATATATTAACCAGTCTGATGTAAGCATTCCAAATTATATATGAAATCAGCACATTGTACCCCATAAATGCATTAATGTATACATGATATACCTCTTTATGATTTAATACAAAATAAAATAAAGATGAAGGTAAGTTTTCCTGGATACAGAACACTTGGCGGGAATTCTTTTGTTTTTCCCTTACACATTGAACATACCAAACAACTGCCTCCTGGCTTCTGTTATGCCTGATTAGAAGTCAAAAGTTAATCTTACTTTTGTTCCTGTAAATGAAATGAGTTGTTCTTCAAATTTGGAAGTGGTTCGCCCATTATTTCTTCAAATATTCTTTCTTCTCTTTTTTGTCACTGTTCTAATTTTAGGAAATCCATTATGCATATGATAGTATGGTTGATGATGTATCCAGATCTTTGAGGCTTTGTTCATTTACCTTTTGTTTCTCTTATTCTTCAAACTGGATAATCGTTATTGATTTATCTTCTACTCATTGATTCTTTTCATTGCCATCTAAAACTCTAAAGTCTGCTGTTGAATACCTTCAATAAATTTCTCATTTCAATTACTATACTTTTCTGTTACAAGCTTTCCATTTGGTATTGTTTATTAAATAATCCTGTCTCTGTTTTTTAAGTCAGCCCATATTTCTTTAATTTTTTAATTTTTTCCTATATTTGTTTGTACACATTTATAGTAGATACTTAGAAGTCTTTTTTCTATTGAGTCCAATGTCTCACGATATTAAGCACAACTTCTTTTAATGTCTTTTTTTTGTTTCATATAAATGGGTTATATATTCCTGATTTTTGCGTCTCATATATTTTTATTGTTTTTGAAAACAGGACATCTTAGAAAACTTATTTTAGTGTCTATGGATCTAAATTTCGCTCTCTGCATTGCTTTGTTGTTACTATGATTTGTTTCTTTGGTTTGATTTCTGTATTACCTAGATAAATTCTGTGGATTCTGTCTCTGATATAGTTTGTGGCAATTTTTGTTTCTGCTCTTCTATTTATAAATATTATTTATTATTTTTACCTTTGCAACTGGCTTCACAGGTATTACTGAACAGTAATTAATATTAGTGTAATTTAGTATTAATAATGAACTGGTGATCAATAGAAGTTTGCTCATAAACTCCATAAATTAATAAGGTTTCCACAGTTTGCTAATGTATATGTGTTTAGATTGGGATTCATATTCCTATCCAAAGTCAGTAGACATCTGTAATGGCTATTACTTTGTGAGTGCACAAGTCCTCATGGTCAGCTATGCATGAATAGCTTTGTTTTAGCAATGTCTATAAGCATGGGTTTTTCTTTCTTCTTCCTTAAAATCTATACAGCCACCTTCTAGCAGTGTGACTATCCAGGACTCATGGCCTGCCTTGCAGTGGTAGAACTGCTTTAATATGGAGTTTGAACTTGAAAATGGGAGCAACCCAAGTAAAATGCCACATAGTCTCATAACCCTTTTTGAGATTTAGCAGTTGTCCTTTAATAAACTCTTCTCAATTTGTTGTATACCTTTGGCCAGTTTCCAGAATCTTGAATTATTTGTTTTTGATTCGATCAGCTAAACATTACTTTTTGCTGAGTCCTTACTTTGTCATTCTAAAGATCAAGTACCATTATGTCTTGTTGCTCCTTTTGAAGGACAAAAGTGATGAGTTGTTATTAAATGTCTGTTTCAAATGAGTGGATACAATTTAATGAAATCACTTGTCATAGCATTTAAGGGTTAGTGTAACAACTGATTTTTATATTCTTAACTTTTGCATATGGATCTCTAAAATCCTGTTGGTGTTTCACACATTTTAGACCTTTAAAATGGTATGCCCGAAGGATAATTTTTCAAGAGGAATAATATATAGGTCTTTATACGACCTATTTTAGAGTGTTTCTGGGGTTTTATGTGTTTTTGATTTTTGCTGGGTTCATTAGCTTTGGGAAGATCTGATACTCTAAGAATATGTAAATATATAGTTGTGTCTAAAAAATGTGAGCCTTTTAAAAAGGTTTTTATTTTTTTCTTTTCAGTAGTTGCTAGTAATGGATGTGCAGGATCAAATGTTACATCTACTTTTGCTTCTCTGAGGATGCTCCATACTTCTTTGCATAGAGGTTGCTTTATGTAATGTAATTGTGTGTACCTTCATACTAACTTGAAATTAAAAAAAAAAAAACGATTTGAAAAATTTTCCTGTTTTGATCCATGAATAGATGGAAATACTAACTAAATAATAATAGTAAAATAACGCTAAACAGAATTCTACCATATTCACAGATTAACAAGTGGCTTCTGTTAGTAAGCCTCTCCAAGAAAAGAATATTAAGAACTAATTAGAAGGTTTAATCCCAGGACATTTTCCACACTAACATGGCAATAGTGTGAAGAAAGCTCACACTATTCATATAAATATAAAAGAGATATTAAAAGAGTAGACCTATTTAGATTCTTCATATATCACTCCTGTACATTTCCACATTAAAATGGCCTACTTCTATATAGCCAAATTTTTTAAGCATAAGAGTTAGCCCTTATTATTTCCTTTTGAGCAGTGAAAAAACATTGTATAATTATCAAAATGTTTTTTTGCATGGGAAAATACCCCGCATAAGGAACTTTTTAAAATAATAGTTCTAACAAGAAAAATACAACAAACTCAGCCTGTATTGCCTTCCAGAATGGTTGAAACCAAGTCAAGAAAAATCATTAGGATTTTAATTCATACCAATTAATAACAGTCCTTTGTTATGCCTTGTAATTGTTTTTCTATTCCATATTACCAAAGTGACTATAATTCTCACTGCAAGTGCTATTTTTTTTCTAATTGTGAATAAACGAAATAGTGAATTAGAGGGTTACAGAGGAGTCACTATGGCCATCTTGTTAGGAAAGTTAACATCTGTAAAAACTGGTAATCGTAAAACAACCTAACCTATTGTTAAAAAAAAAATAGCAAACGTAACATTTCTATTTTCATTTCAAGTGAGTGCCATCAAATTGTATATAGCACCATGAATAATCTGTCAGGAAATTGTTATTGTAGGTATACAACTTTAAGCAATTCAGGAGATTTCTAGGATTCGTAGTTCACAATTATCTAACTACAATGAAATATATTCTCTCCTGCTTGTTCTCTCTCTCTCTCTCTCTCTCTCTCTCTCTCCTGAGAGCTAGTGTAACATAGGTGCTAACAAGTTAGCCTTCAGTCTCTGACTACATCTCATCAGCTGTGTGAACATCTGTCTCAGTTTTATGGTCTCTAAAATGAGGATAATAGTATCTAACTCATATTAATTGCTTAATATATGTAAAGCACTTTAAATAATGTCTGGCACAAAATAAGTACCCATAGAAATATACAAAGTTATTTTTCCCCAAAAGAATCCCTTTAAGTTGTTATAATTTACACTAGCAGTTTCCATATCTTGTAAATATTACCCTTAGTAAAAATATACAAACACTAGTTTGACATTGATCTCAGATATAGGAAGCATTTTGTGAAATAGAAAAAAAGAAATTCGAATTTACAATAAGTTTGGCAAAATGTATAATCAAAAGTTTACATAGAGACTTTTGTAAATAATACAGAAGAGCTTTCTATGCTGACTGTGCCAATCAGAGTTTACTAAATATGTATCTTACATTGTATTTGGCAATTTAGACACAGCTCTTTCTTCAAAGGCAGAAATATTTAAGTGGCAAATGTAATCATTATACATTATGTGGGAACTTAAAACATCAACTCAACTTAGCTGTTTTTCCAGTTGAAAACAGTGTTTCCCTGATACCTGTAAGAGTAGCAAACAGATACTAGGAACTCAATAGTTACTGAATGGATGGAGAGAAAAAAAATAAATAAGGTTAGAATTATGTAGATAAATTCTAAGTTTCATTTGTGTGACCATGCTACTGTAAATTCAAAATTGGCTTCAGAACTACAAGTTATATAAGTGCTAATTCATGCTCATAGAAATGTGGCACGTGTGCAAAACATTTCATAGATTTTTATTAGTTCACTCCAGCTTGTTTCATAAATGACATAAAAAGGGTAAGAAACAAGACCCTGTGTTTTGATAGAATATTTCAGTTTCTTTGAGGTTGTATTGTCCTTTTATAAATATAGTTGGGGAAATATACTACAGCCATTCTTAGTCAACCTTATCTGTCTTCTTCAAATCTGAACCTGTCTTAAAGATTCATATTTAGGCAGTGCCCCAAAGAAAGAGTTGTCATGGTGAATTTAAGCCAATATACTGTTTCAAAAATGTCATCAGATATTTGACCACCATACCGTGTGTCTATAGTGATATGAATGTGACACCTCTTAACTTACTTGCAATCATCTATTACTCTGGAACATGTAGCTTCATAAAGCCCTGAATTAATCTTCAGGGAGAAGAATGCCTAATAAAGGACACAGTAATGTGCAGCAGCTCTGGCAATAAATTTGATGAAAGGTTTCCTGAAAGCCACAGCAAAGGGTAATATGAGTCCACTTATTAGCTCAGTGTTAGTGTTATTTATGTTTTGTAACCCACAGGGAGATGAGAGATTTTATTTTGCTGCCAGGGCCTCCTATCCAGGACACCAGCATGCAGGTTACAAGGGGACCAGTGTTTGCATACTGACTGGGACATAATTGTTATCTTAAAAGATGTGCTTCTTTCTTGACAAAAGAAAAGTTGCAGGATATTTGTTGTTGCTGTTTTTGTTTTGGTTTGGTTTTCTATTTTAGTCTATATACATTGCAGTTTCAGAACTGTGATGTATTTTGGTACATTGTGGGTTTTGGACAGAGTTATAAGAGAAACTGCGCTTATCATGCATGAAACCTACAATAACTCTTTGTGAAGCATATTTTTGGAGCTCAGAATCAAAGGGACTAGAGTGCATGTATTTTTAGATATCTTTCCAAGAATACTCTGTTCTGGATTCATATCAGTTCAACGTCTGATAAATGTAGAAAACATTTGCTTTTATTTTTTACTACTATCTTTTGGGGGATGTGATATGTATTCAAAAATTTTATGCGCACACTTTTTTAGTTTAATTGAGTTCTTTTCAGAGTTGAGTTGAGGGAATGATTATGTTTCTTTATGTGCATAATTGACTTCAGATAATGGTGCAGGTGTAGAGAAAATGACTCAGGAAAACTTGGTTCTTATATTTCTTTTCCCTTTAGGAATATGAAATTGATCATTTCTCTTCACTAGCAAACTTATAAATACCTGAAGTCATTAATATCATTACCTGACTTACATTCTTTTTTTATTATTACTGTCTGTACTGCCTTGGACCCATTTTTGTGGTTTTAGTTGTTATTATTATTATTATTAGTTATTTTGAGAAAATAACGAATATGATGTTTAGTGAAACTTTACCTGAGTGTTTGAACTTGTATTTGATTATATTAATATGATTAGTACAATTACCAGCACTATCCATACAACACATAAAAGAAGAATCTGATGTTATTTAATTCAAATTATATATTTCAAATGAAGGATAATTGATGGAACATTTAGGAGGAATACACATTCTCTTTTTCTAGAATAAAGTTGTGAGGATCAATAATTTAATGAAAGAAAAGCATACAAACTAAAGAAAGAGGAATACTAATTACGAGTAAATTTAGGATGTTATTAATACAAAAATCTAGAATTTAAGTGAGTTTTTCCATGTGATTAAATAGAGCTTGCTTCAAAGTTCAATTGATTGACATTTAATCAGTTAGAGATGTACATTAATACCGAGTTTGTGTATAACACTGCTATATATAGGATGGAGAATAATTCATGATATCTTGTGTTCCAAGGGTTTATATTCATGAACATTGGAAAATTATCTCAAGAAGGGTAAAATTAAATATAAGTTTAAGCACAATTAAATTTATAATCAATATTCTGTGAAAATGGAAGGAAATAATGAATTCATTATGAAACTGGAATAAGGAAAGACATTCAGGAGGATATTATCTTATGGGGAAAAACTGTGAAAAATAAGTTTTATGTTAATTCAATAGATGAAAAGTGGGAAAAAGATGAATTCTTTCTGGTATGAAGCAATATAAAGGAGGCACAGAGGTGGGACAAAATATTCTATGTTTAAGATATTAGTGGACTACCTGAAACAGATTTAATGGGACTATCAGCCAAATGAAACTTTGGCATTTGAAAGAAAGTGAAAGGTAGAACTTGAAATAAGGTCGAAGAAAGTTTTTCAGTATAAAGGACTTGACCACTAAAGTGGCATACTGAGAAGACGGAAGCAGTTGTTGATTGCTGTTCCCTTTGTGTTTTATTGCATTGACATATAAGTGTTCAGTTTCAAGGATAGAGAACATTTTTACTATATCATTGTTCTTAAGTAAAATTCCCTGAAGAATAAATTAGTCTGGAAACAAGAAAAAGATTGCATTTTCAAAATGGACAATGTCCTCCTATTTTTTTTTTTTTTTAGAAAAGAAATTGTTCCCATCAAGATTTTCTTTCTTTCTTTTTTTTTTTATTAAGTCAATACATATAGATCATGAATAAATTCATGCATATGTGGGGTACAATGTGCTGATTTTTTTTTTAATACAATGTGACGTGGTTAGATCAAACCAATCAACATAGCCTTCTTCGTCAGAATGAATAAATAAGGATCTCATGGTGGAGGTGGGAGGAAATTTGTGTTAGAAAAACACATTTGAATATCTCTGACATCAGTCAGGTTAAATGTTTTATTATTGAAGTTATTGGCTTTGTCTTCAAAGTATTGGTAGCATTGTCAATCTTTTAAAGAAGAATGTCCATTTACGCATCTCCCATATATAGAATTTATCTGTATCCATATGTATATCTTGCTCTGTGTGATGCTATGCACAACGTATCTATATCTATATCTATATCCATAGATATTCGCATAGCATTGTGTAGAAAAAGTGATCCACTAGAAATATTTTGGGAAATATGGCTTTATACAAATGAAGAAAAAAATACACTTTCTTAATATTCACTAACAATATGATAATCTACAATTTGAAATACTTCATTCAAAAAACACATTATGCATACTACCTTAATTACCACCTTGAAGTTAATGTATTATATTTTGCATTGCTTATTTTATGACTAGCAGGTATGGCCTTCTTACTACATTCATGCTTCTTAAAATCTGCTAAAGAAGTGTAGAAGTAAAATGATTAAAATTCTCTGGTCCACAAAATTTGATGGCTCCATGGTCGAATTCATCTCCAAAGAGACTGGATATCTAGTATCATATGTATAGCAATTTAGATACTGTCATATCAAAAGCCCATAAAAATGAAAAACTGTGGGGAAAGAAAGATAGACAGTGTTTAAGTTCATATGTGTGAGTCTGTTGTATATGACAAAGGGAACCATGCTCAAACTTCTATATTTTTGTGTTCTTGAGTCCTGGTTAGTGTTTCATTTACTTTAGATACCTGTAGTTGTATGCTGCTAAGGCTTCAAGAAACATTAACACAGAGTAGTGTGTTACTAAGTTGAAGGACTATTTAAAATATTACTTTTCGGCTCGGTGCCTGTGGCTCAGCGGGCTAAGGCACCAGCCACGTACACCTGAGCTGGCGGGTTCGAATACAGCCTGGGCCCGCCAAACAACAATGATGGCTGCAACCAAAAAATAGCCGGGTGTTGTGGCGGGTGCCTGAAGTCCCAGCTACTTGGGAGGCGGAGGCAGGAGACTCGCTTGAGCCCAGGAGTTGGAGGTTGCTGTGAGCTGTGATGGCACAGCACTCTATCCAGGGTGACAGCTTGAGGCTCTGTCTCAAAAATAAATAAAGAAATAAAATATTACTTTTCATTTATGGTATGAAGTATGGGATTTCATTAGCAAAAAATCATGAAATACTTGAAGATAAGGCATATCTATTCCAAGAAATCATAGCAAACAGTTAAATAGGGAGTCCACCATGGAATCTGAAGTAACAGGGTATTTTAAACTGACTTCTTTTGGCATATTAATGAATTTATTATCAGGCAATCTGCCTAATGGAACTCATAGACTAAGTGGCCTTAATTTTATTTTTGAACCAAAAAATACAGACATAAGTAGTTCCTAGGGTGCTAATATATAGAATATTAATTTCCTGAACACACTATTAAATAAATAAATGAAAACAATTGATTAAAATGTTACTCAGCCAAACATCATCATCATAAACCATTTTTTAGAAATGTTAAAAAACATAAAAGATAATGATCTTAATGGTTTAGGACTGTACTGTTTTTGTCAAAATTGTACTATAAGGGAATGTTTAGAGGACGATACCACTTATGTAGCAGATATTCATGCAGAAATATATGAAATAAGAAAAGCTATAACTCTTGGAATCATGGTGTAATAAATTCATTACAATACTCTGTTACAGGTTGCCAAGATATTTGGGGGGGGGGATCACGATTTTTATGAGATAGAATTAGCATTATTACATCTGAATATGTTTATTCAGTTATAAACAAAAAAATACTTCACTTGTTTACAAAGGAGAATAATAGAGGTGGTTGAAGAACTCAACTGGCTTTTATAGAAAAGCTTACTAATAATTCAATGTTTTTGTAGATAATGGCAGTGATACTATTAATGTGTCCAAACATCCCTCGTATGTAAATAAGGCTATCTGGTGTTACATGTCAGTTCAAAATTTGTTTTCGCTTGTAATTATGTATAGCTTAATGGAAATAGTTACTTTAAAGTTGTATGAATCCTATCTTGATCACTGGATCAACAAAATATAAACTTACAGAAAAAGTTAAGAAATTCTTCATTCTT
Organism: Arctocebus calabarensis; assembly: GCA_963573935.1. Lineage (NCBI taxonomy): Eukaryota > Metazoa > Chordata > Mammalia > Primates > Lorisidae > Arctocebus > Arctocebus calabarensis. The sequence continues at coordinate 10,178 of CAUYON010126664.1, read as the reverse complement.
TTCTTCTGCTCTCATATTTTTCATTTTTCTCTCCCTTCCTCCTCTTCTTCTTCCATCTTCCTTCTTTATCATGTTCATTTAGTAAAAATTATAGCTGCTATTTATTGAGCATATACATTGCTCTAAGTGCTTGTATTTATTCTTTATTGATTGCGCAAATTTATATTGAGCATTTGTAAGACAAAAACTATTCTAGGATTCTGGAGATACTGCAGTAAACAAAATAAATAGCATCCTCGCTTGCATATAGATTACATTGGCTTATATTTTACTTGAAAAACATACAATACACTTACAAATTCATAAGATAACTATAATTACATTAGATGCTCTAAATGACATAAATAGGATGATGAGATAGTATTACTAGAGGAGGAATTAGGAAAGTCCTCTCTGAAGAAGTGACATTGAGCTGAGATGAGGATCTGGGGTCAATGCATTCCAGATATAGGTTACAAAGAGGATTCAGATGGTAGAGAAGAGATGAAGGCCTGTTTTTCTGGAGTTCAGTGAGAAAGAAAGGAAATGACATGAAGATAGAGAGGTAGTCAAGGTAAAGTATAAGGATTTTATTCTATGTGCAGTGAGACTCCATTGAAGTTTCTAAGTAGGGAAGATATATTATCTTATTTGAATTTTAAAAAATTTCTTCTATTACTGTGAGAAGAATGGGTAGTGAGAGTAAATAATGGAATTATAGAGGCCTATTAGGAGACATCTACATAAGTCCACAGTGACAATTGATGCTGGATTGGATCATAATGGAAATGTTACAGATAGATAGAGTTAAACTGACTGGGAACATGTTTTAAAGATAAATCCACAGGATTTGGTATTGCACTGGGTGTGGACAACGATGGAAAAGCAAGCAATTAATGATCAATTCTAGGCTTTCAGTTTGAAGAATTGGGTTTATAGTAGTACATTTAGTAAGCTGAAGGTAACTGAGCAACAAGTGCTTTGTTGTTTTCAAATTGAAAATCAAGAGTTATTCTTAACATGTTAATTTTAGAATGCCTGTGAAATATCTGTGTGGTGATGTCAAGGAAACTGTAATATACAAATATGGACTCAGAATACAGGTCTGGGTTTTGGATAAACATTTTGGAATCATTAATTATTAATGTCATTAAAAACTATGATGTTATAATTGAATAACCTAGAAAGTGATTATACAGAACAGAAGAGGGAAAGAGAGAGGATAAGGAAAGAGGATCCCAAGAGTCATCAGCAACACCAGGATTCAAAATTGCACAGAAAAGTTTGAACTTAAAAGGAAGTTGAGAACTATCACGGAAGTTAGTGGATAGGAGAATGTCCCAGAAGTGGAGAATGCCTCAAGAGGATAACTTTAACTGGTTTAAATCCTGCTAAGAAGGCAATATGGAGATCATTAACAACCTTCACAGTACCTGTTTTAAGGGAATTTTGGATTCAGAAGATTAGAATAGATAGACTAGTGAATTGGAGATGATAATGAAAATCATTTAATCCTTATAACAAACATGGAGATTATTATTTAACAGATGAGAAATTTGGGGCTCAGAGAGATTAATTATTTTTAATGTTATAAGAAATTGATGGAAGCAAGATTCAAACCAAAATCTCCTTGGCATGAAAAATTCCTGCCATTAACCACTAAATTCAGGAATCTAGGTTTGGAGGAAGGAAAAACTGATAGTTTAAGTTACTTAGTTTATTGTATCAGTGCTGGTAGTGTTCACTTAATACAAGTCATAAGGTACCTATTCCAAAAAGAAAATGAGGATTTTTCGTGGGTTCTTTTTCTTTCTTTCTTTTTTTTTTTAGAGACAGAGTCTAACTTTGTTGCCCTCAGTAGAGTGTTATGGCATCACAGCTCACAGCAACCTCCAGCTCTTGGGCTTAGGCGATTGTCTTGCCTCAGCCTCCTGAGTAGCTGAGACTACAGGTGCCCGCTATAACGCCTGGCTATTTTTTTGTTTCAGTTTGGCGGTTTGGCCGGGGCTGGGTTCAAACCTGCCACCCTCGGTATATGGGCCTTGCTCCCTACTCACTGACCCACAGATGCCACCCCAAGAACAAAATGAGATTTTAAGCTGTCTTTAAAACTGGGAAGTTTTCAAGGGAGTGCTATAATCAAGTATATCAATTTTATTTTACAAAAGACAACTTCTGCTAAACTGTATCACTTACTTGATTTGTAGGAATAGGGTTGTCTGGAATTCTGTGGTACTGAATCTCCTATTTTTAGGTTCTTTTTGAGACTAGCCAACCATTATTGACTTCTAAGCCTGTGTTAATACATTACGGAGATCATAAACCTCTCGTTTCTACAATTGATATTTCACTGTATGCCTTTGGAGATGGGCTTATCAACAAAATGCCAGATGGCATTGAAGCACCAGTTGCTGCTAGCTGTTCAAGGTCAATGACAAGTACAAAATAGAAAAAAATAGTAATTGATAAAAGAAGCCTTTCCTATCATTATAAATCTCAAGTAATCATTGGCTGTGTGTTCACAATTTATATTAATCGCAAGTCTCTTTGGGTATTCTCTCTCTCTCTCTCTCTCTCCTTTTCTTTCTCAGACAGAGGCTCACTCTGTTGCCCAGGCTAGAGGGTTGTGGAATCTGCTTAACTCATAGCAATCTCAAACTCCTAGGTTCAAGTAAGTGATCTTGCCTCAGTCTCCCAAATAGCTGGGACTACGGATGCCCAGCACAATATCTGGCTAATTTTTTCTATTTTTAATAGAGATAGGATCCTGCTTTTGCTCAGACTGGACCCAAACTCCTGAGTGCAAGTGATTCTCCTATCTCAGCCATTTTTGGAATTCGTTACAGTTAAACCTGTAATATTTCATGCCATCGTAGTTGCAATACTTAAGTGTTTTAGGCAAAAATAAATCAATATGCTTTGAGCAGTCTGTCACTGTTCAGCTTAGATAATGATCAACACTTCTATGGGAGTGTTAATGTTGAAAAACATCCCTATGTTACATTTGTAGACTGATCATATTGTACAGAAAATAGAATTTGCACTGGAAATGGTTTTAATTTCCTTGATGGGTTGGTGTTCCTTAGAGTAATTTCCTGAGATAGTAATGTCCTTTGTTCCTAGCTATAGAATTTATAGTAACATTCTCTCGTGTTTTTTCTTTTTTTTCCAAGAAAAGGAAGGAAAAGGCTTATTAACTATAGGAAACTTTGAGGGATACAAGCTGCTTCTTAGAAATCTAAAACGTTGGGTTTTGAGGCAGCTTCTTGCATCTTAAAATGCCGGGGTTCTAGGCATTTGTCTGGGTCTTTGATTTTTGAAATGCTCTTTGTCAACAAATGGACAGATATCCCAATGTAGGGCAAGTATGAAAAAAAAATGTATTGAGAAAACAAAAAAATAGGTTTACAGAGTAGGAGAAAAGTATATGTTGAACAATGATATAACTTAACTGAAGTTTATATAGTTATAAATGATGTACTACTGAGCAATATACATTCACAATAGAAAGTAAATAGGCCCCCATTGTGACAAAGAGAAGGCGAGGAGGCCAAAATTCTCTCAAGTAGTCCCATGATTGATACACTATTTTGGCCACATAACTTAAGAATATCTGGAAATTGTCTATATGAAAACAAGGTAGGGCAGCACCTGTGGCTCAGTGGGTAGGGCACCAGCCCCATATACCGAGGGTGGTGGGTTCAAACCCAACTCCGGCCAAACTGCAACAAAAAAATAGCCAGGTGTTCTGGCAGGCGCCTGTAGTTCCAGCCACTTGGGAGGCTGATGCAGGAGAATCCCCTAAGCCCAGGAGTTGGAGGTTTCTGTGAACTGTGATGCCACAGCACTCTACCAAGGGCAATAAAGTGAGACTCAGTCTCAAAAAAAAAAAAAAGAAAAGAAAAAGAAACAAAGAAAATAAATAAAACAATATAAAGAAGGTATATATCTAGGGATCTGACTTTGATTTCTTTACTAAAAAAATGTACTTGAATATAGTACATACTTGGTCTAACCTCCTAAAGTCGAGGTGAGGAGTCATATTGATTGAGTGCCTATTGGGTATCAGCCCTATGCAGGAGACTTCCAGATTTATCTAACTTAATCCCCACTGCAACCATACAAATTAAGCATTATTATTTTCATTATACATGGGAGGGTTCAATAATTTGTATAAGATCCCATAGCCAGTCAATGTCAGACATGAAATGCAAAAGCTATGAACACTAAAATATAATTCTTTGCTCAGAATCCAGATTGGTTTCACTGAATTACTAAATAAATGGCTAACAGTCCATTATCATCTCTAACCTTTACCAAATCTAAATTGCAAGACCCACAAATGATGGAATATATATCTATCAATATATAGATAAATCACTATATAAATTTCAATTAAGTTATATCATTTTAATAAACATTTTTCTGATAAAATATGATTAATTTAGAGAATTGGAAAAACTTCTAAGAAAATAACAGTAGGGCAATACTATGGCTCAGGTCTAATTGTTTTCCATGCATTATTTTGTTTAATGTTATTTTGTTTAATAAAAATTCCATTGTTGTTTCCTTTTTTACAAATGAAGAAATGCAAATATAAGGAAGATAGCGATCTTTCCTAAAGTGTAACACTTGTAAATCAATGTTGAAACAACAGCAGCCTAGCTTTCCATTCTATACTCATCACCATCACACTGCCACTCATGATTCCAACATCCACAGAAAACTACCATCCATATTTTGATCCAATTCCCTATATGCAGTCATTTTTTAAAGGTTGATGCCAGAATTGGCTTCCATTCCCTACTCCAAAGTCTGTATTAAAATCATAAATCACTAATGACACCTACTTTTTCTAAGTTCCAAGTATATACCAATTTACATATGGCTATCACAGAACTGAACCCTAGTCTTCAAGGTTTAAAACACCACAAGTAAATCATTATTATTTTTCAAACAGTGTATACCCTACATTTCTATTTTATGATCAGGGTGCTTGACATTTGTAAAAGGGAAAAATTCAGGGCCCTGAATTTCCCATTTCTAATCCTCTGCTATTCTCTCTGTATTTTTGTCATCTTACAGAGATCCCAGGGCTTTCATTAGCCCTGTGCTACCCATCCATTGATACTTCACAAGCTTTTGCCTTTGGAAAGCCATTCAATATGATGTATATTTTGCCAGAAATCACAATCTCACTAACAAGAAGCCACAGTCAAAAATATTTTCTTAGTATAGGAGCCTTGATCCCCATGTGGGACTTCGTCTATAAAAATGCAACTTCACGGGCAGCGTCTGTGGCTCAAAGGAGTAGGATGCTGTCCCCATATGCTGGAGGTGGCAGGTTCAAACCCAGCCCTGGCCAAAAACTGTGAAATAAAAATGCAACTTCACTAACAGTTTCAAGTCACAAATGACTTTCTCCTGGCTGATCTTCACTTATGTAAGCTCTTCTGGTTCTTAAGAGAAGTTATTCTCCACATCTGTAAATTGTGCTTGCAGCTTTAAACAGTATCTCTAATATAAATTGAATTATCCCTAAGTGTAGAGACATATGTACATTTTTGCAAGCAGAACATTATACCCTAAATTTCAGTGTCATGTGCTTATAGTTGTTCTATCCTTTGAATATCATTTGCAGTGGGAATCTGAATTTTTGTGTATCTCAATGTCAAAAGCATGGTAGTCTTAACCATTGTACATGCAGGCCATTCTCTCTGTCTCAGACTGCTGAGGCTGCTATAAAAAATTACCATAGCTTGGATAGCCTAAACAACAGAATTATATTTCTCACAGTTCTAAAAGCTGGAAATTTGAGATCACAGTGTCAGCCAATTCATATTTTGGTGTCTCTTCTTATAAGGACATGGTGGTCCCAATCTTATGACCTCATTTAATATTAATTACTCCCTAATAGTCTCTACAAATACTATCATATTGTGGATGAGGCTACAACATACGAATTTTAGGGGTCAAAATCCTGTCTATAGCATTACCAACACAAGGACCTCAAGCAACTCACTTATGAGAGCTTGCATCCATGTGCTTTACAATATTTTACTCAGATCTTTCTGCCCTAGTCATCTCATCATTCCTTTCCTGCAACTTCTATTGACCTGACTTCCAAAGATTTCAATTTTACTGAACACAGATGCCTTTACAAGTGACCAGTACTAATGTCCACAGCAGCCTCTTAGAGGGTGCATATTTATCTTTATGTCTAGGGTAGGCCTTGGTATCTCTTACAGCTTGCCAGTGTGGTCATAACTAAGATATAACCTCTTTTTTTATTGCTGTTTCAGGTTCATTGACGATACAAAGAATTCATTTACACTGTTTACATTTGTTAGGTAAAAATTGTTCTCATAATTATGGCCCGCACCCAAGAGGTGTGCCATACACTGTAAACCCCCCATCCCACTCCTTTCTCTCCTATCTCTGCTCCCTCCTTCCCCCGCACCCCCCTTCTTGAATTGATTTGATATTTTCTCTTATGTGTGTATGTATTAGATCATCTACTGGCTTCATATTAGAATTGAGTACATTGGATTCTTGCTTCTCCATTCTAGTGATACTTTATTAAGAAGAATGTATTCCAATTCTATCCAGGTTAATACAAAAGATGTCAAGTCTCCTTCTTTTTTAATGGCTGAATAGTATTCCATGGTATACATATACCACAACTTGTTAATCCATTCCTTGGTTGTAAGACATAACTTCTTGAAGATAGAATTCTCCACAGCCACTACCTAAGATACTCTCTGTTACCAAAATTGTTCATTTCTTTGTACTCCTAGTTCTGCCACTGATAATCATATTAAAATGTGTAGGTCTAGAAATGACATTTATATTAATATCTTCTGTAATTGTAAATGTACATTGGTATCTTATATCTCTATACTGGAGTATAGGATCTAAGAGGTTGATAGGTCCTTCCAATAACTTGAAAATGCCTATTTTATTTCATCTTCCAATATTAGCCAATTTTCTTTAGAGAAAATGAGATTAAAGGAGATTTCCACTCATCAGGTATATGTTACTCCCATGAACAACTAAACAAAGCAAAGTGTTCCATTGGTATATATTCTCAAAATTTGAATTTTTCTGTTTTGTTTAAGGTCACCTTGTTATATACAAATACTTTACTAGCTATCTACAATGGCTGCAGACAGTCTACAGCAGTGGCTCTTAACCTTTCTAATGCCGCGACCTTTGAATACAGTTCCTCATGTTCTGGTGACCTCCAACCATAAAATTATTTTCATTGTATACCATATACTATCCTTTGAATAGTGTACATTATACACCATAGGAATTTTTTTTTACCCCTCACTCACTCTTACTCTCCCCCATTGTGAATTCGTTTCCTATTTCACTAGTAAGTATAATTTGTCAGTCGGTTTATTATAGATTTGTAATTTAAGAAGTAATAAAAATCCATCTTAAACTGGTTTAGCTAATAGGACTATTTTTTTTTAACTGCCGCATAAATGAAAAAGTAGAGCTAGGCCAGGCAGGATACAGCTATGATACAGATTTAAAGACCAGTCTTTCTGTAGAACTTGTCTGCAGCAGTTCACAACTCCACATCCGGAAAGTGAAATATATATTCAGAAGACTTCAATTTCTCGAGTCTCTTTCTTAAGAGTTAGAACATTTTTTGTGAAAGTCCCCCAGCAGAATTTCCCTTTTATTTTAATGGATTGAATTTGGTTGCATGCTCATTTTTAAATTGATTATTATAAGGAGAATAGAATTACTCTAACTGACTTAGAATAATCTTTTGGAATTCGAATGGATACTGAAAAATCAACCATACTGACCACAGAAATATGTTGTTTTAATCATATATTATTTTTTTTTTCTGGCCAACACCTTAGTACCTTTTTGTTAGTGTAATAATGTTATCTGTAAATAGTGATAGCTATTGAAAGAGCACTGGATTTGGAGACAGAAATAAAATTACTTATTATAGAATCTATACTACTATTCATATTTTACTAAAAATAGCTACCTCAGGAATGCATGCTGAATTCTATTAAATCTTTCTCTTGGCATATTAGGGTCACCATATGGCTTTGTATTAGATATCTAGGTAGTATATTAATGGCTTACTTTCATTTAAAATATCCTTAGGTTTTCTTAAAGTTTAACCATTGTCATCTTACTATTGCATAGTTATGGTTTTATGTTTTAAATTTTTTGGTTATATAGGCTGCTTCGTTTTGTGGTGCTTCACTATATTGCACTTTACAGGTATTTAATGCTCTTATAAATTGCACTTTTTAAAAAATTGTTGGGGATTCATTGAGGGTATGAAGAACAAGGTTACATTCATTGCAGTTGTTAGGTAAAGTCCCTTTTATTATTGTGTCCTGCCCCCAAAAGGTGAGTCACACACCGTGACCCACCAGCCCCTCCCTCCTTTTCTCTCTCTGTTCTTCCCTTTCCCAACCCCCTCCCTCCTTACCTCTCTCTGCTTTCTCTTGCCCCCACCTCTCTTCCTCCTTCTCTCTCTGTGTTATCCCTTTCCCCCAGCCCCCACGTGTAGTAGGTCATCAACTCTCCTCATATGAGAATTGAGTACATGGGACTCTTGCTTCGCCATTCTTGTGATGTTTTACTAAGAATACTGTGTTCCACTTACATCCAGGTTAATACAAAGGATGTAAAGTCTCCATCTTTTTTAATGGCTGAATAAGTACTCCATGGAATACATATACCACAGCTTGTTAATCCATTTCTGGGTTGGTGGGCATTTAGGCTGTTTCCACATTTTGGCAATTGTAAATTGAGCTGTGATAATCTAGTGCAAGTGTCCTTATGGCAAAAGGATTTTTTTTCCTTCTGGGTAGATGCCCAGTAATGGGATTGCAGGATCAAATGGGAGGTCTAGCTTGAGTTCTTTGAGGGTTCTCCATACTTCCTTCCAAAAAAGTTGTATAGTCTGCAGTCCCACCAGCAGTGTAAAAGTGTTCCCTTCTCTCCATATCCATGCCAGCACCAACAGTGTTGAGACTTTGTCATGTGCGCCATTCTTGCTGGGGTTAGATGATATCTCAGGGTAGTTTCTATTTGCATTTCTCTAATAATTGGGGACGATGAGCATTTTTGCATAGTTCCTTAGCTATTCATCTGTCTTCTTTAGAGAAGATTCTATTCATGTCTCTTGCCCATTGATACATGGGATTGTTGGCTTTTTAAAAAATTTTTTACATATACATGTGTTTATTAGGTTTCCACTTTTTGCATTCACAGAATTAAAAAGGCTTGACATTTAATAAAAATAACAATGTTTAAGATAAGAACTAGAAACAAAAACCTTGTAAAGAATGAACGAAGATAAATACATTCAGAAAAGAAATCAGATGATTGCTGCATCGAAATATTAAGCAATAATAATAATAATGCAAAGGAAGTAACATTCACATTGTCAGATAAGAGTATGTCTGTTATAGAATGCTTTGACTTTGAGGTTGAGTATGGAGTCATCAGTTAACTACTTCTTATTATTTTTTCCAAAGTCTCAAAAAGTAGACAACTAATGTTTATTAATAAAAGTAAAAGATAATTTCAAAAAATAGATCACACCAAATCTTATAGACAATAGAAAAAGAAGAAATATTTCAAAAGCATTCTACTAAATTTGGATACACCTGATATTAAAATTGGAGAAAATAGATTATTGTAAAGGGGAAATTACAAACATATTTCACTTATAAATGAGAATGCAATATCCTAAACAACATATTAACAAGTTGAATTAAAAATTAATGTTTAAGTAATGTGCTTTGGTCAAAATTAAATCCAATTTATGTGAGAATTAGTCACTATTTTCTTTTCTTCTTTTCTTCGTTTCCTTGCTTTCACTCCTTCCCTCCTTCTCTGTCTGGTCTCCCTTCCCCCATTCCCCACCGTGTAATTAATTGTCATTAATTGTCCTCATGTCAAAGTTGAATACATAGGATTCATACTTCTTTATTCCTGTGATGCTTCACTAAGAATAATGTGTTCCATCTCCATCCAGATTGTTGGCTTTTTCTCATGTGGGTTAATTTGTTCTCTATAGATCCTGGTTATCAAGCTTTTGTCTGATTCAAAATATGCAAATATCCTTTCCCATTGTGTAGGTTGTCTATTTGCTTTGGTTGTTGTCTCCTTAGCTGTACAAAGCTTTTCAGTTTAATTAAGTTCCATTT
>CAUYON010126661.1:0-12844 GCA_963573935.1 Arctocebus calabarensis | reverse complement strand
AAAAAAAAAAAAAAAAAAAATTAGAATAACTGTTTCAGTGGTCCATTCACTAAATTGTCCCAATGCTAGGATTCTCAGGGGACCAAGATCTAACTTACCATCTGGACCCTGAATCTCACAGTGCTGCAGCCTCAACAGAATGGGGGCAGAGAAGCGTATGCCTTGAAGTCCTACTATATTAATATAATCCTTAGGAGATCTTCACACTGTTGGTGTGGGCCTTATCCTAGAGGGCTGGAAGAACAAATCCAGACTCTTCCCTACTGAGACAGACCTTCAATGTCAAATGTTGAAAGGCAGCTGTTGCATCCCCTGAGTTTTCTGAAGGAGGAGCCTGGTGCTGTTTTTTTCTCAAATCTCAAATGCACCCCGTCTGCCAATAAACAGTGTTAGGTGGGCCTGAGACCCAGGCCCTCTGGCTCCAGAGGAATGAGAAAGTGAAGTAGGTCTAACTTTCTGGAGGTCCATTGGACAGAATCTCTACAAAACTTTTAAATGGTACATGGCCTTTGACCAGTAATTCCATGTTGGGAATTTGCCCCCAGGGAAATCAACGAACACTAGGACAGTTACTCTTGTGTTATTTATAATAGGGACAGTAATGGAGCATTGCCAAAATGGAATATCATGAGGTCATTTATAATCATATTTTCAAATAATGCTTAGTGGCATGGGAATTTCTAAAGATCCAACACTTAGTAAAACAGAATCGAGTTATATAAAGGTTGAGTATCCTTTACCTAAAATGCTTGGGGCTGGATTTGGGATTCTTTCCAAATTATGTTTTACTTAATGGTTGAGCATCCCAACTTCAAAAATCCAAAATCCAAAATCCAAACTGCTCCAATGAGCATTTTCTTGGTGCTCACAAAGTTTCAGACTTTGGAGCATTTAGAATTTTGAACTTTTATATTTGGAATGCCCAACCTGTATATATAAAATGATTACTATTAAAAAAAATATATACTCTGAAGGAAAATACATCAAAATGTTAATAGTGGCAACCTCTGGATAGTTTTGTGTTATTAGTGACTTCTGATTCTTCTATAATGAATACATAACATTTTTATTAAAAGATGTTATTCTTCCAAAACACACATATCACGTAGTCTTGATTGAAAAATACTCCTTTCTGGTTTCAGACAAACAGTTCTGAAAGACATGAGATAAAGATTGATTCGAGATGGATAAAGGATTTAAATTTAAGGCCTCAAAGAAAGAATTGGAAAAACATTGGAAGATATTGGCCTGGGGTGAGGAAGACTGCCATGGCAATAGCAACAACTGCAACAATAACAAATGGGACTTAATTAAACTGAAAAGCTTCTGTACAGCCAAGGAGACACCAAAGCAAATAGACAACCTACCCAATGGGAAAGGATATTTGCACATTTTGAATCTGACAAAAATTTAATATCCAGGATCTATACAGAACTTCAATTAATCTACAAGAAAAAAACCAACAATTCTATACATCAATGGAGGAAAGAGTTGAATAGATTTTTCTCTAAAGATGACAGACAAATGGCCAATAAACACTTGAAAAAATGCTCATCATCCTTAATTATTAGAGAAATGCAAATTAAAACCATCCTTAGATACCATCTAACTCCAATGAGAATGGCCTATATCACAAAATCTCAAGATTGCAGATGCTGGTGCAGATGTGGGAGAAAGAAACTCTTTTACACTGCTGGTGGGCCTGCAAACTAATAAAACCTTTTTGGAAGGAAGTATGGAGAAAGCTCAAAGAACTCAACCTAGATCTCCCGTTTGATCCTGCAATCCCATTGCTGGGCATCTATCCAGAAGAAAAAAAAAACTTTTATTATAAAGCATTGTTACATATGAGGGCCAGCCACGTAATATGAAAAGCAGTATTAACACTGGCTGGATACTTGATACTTTCTGGACAGCCCTTGGTATGTAAGATAAACACAACCTTCAGGACAGTGATTCTCTCACGGGAGTAAGAGTGGAGGAGAGGTCTGGAACAATAGTGGATGTAAGCTACCGCTGGTGCTCTAGTTTTGCAGTTGAGTGGTGATTTCCTAGATGTGCATCACACTATAGGAATGAGTAAGTAAAGGATGGAGTTGCCCATGGATAGCAAAACTACACGTAATACACCAGCAGAATAGAATAGCTCCCTTCGCGAGATACGGCAGGGGAGGGAAGGAAAAGCCACAGATGAAGACATGCGAAGTTTGGCTAGTTTGATGAGGATGAAGCAGGGTGACATTGGCAATTTAGATGACTTTGAAGAAGATAATGAAGATGATGATGAGAATTGAGTGAACCAAGAGGAAAAGGCAGCAAAAATTACAGAGCTTATCAACAAACTTAACTTTTTGGATGAAGCAGAAAAGGACTTGGCTGCTGTCAATTCAAATCCATTTGATGATCCTGATGTGGCAGAATTAAATCCATTTGGAGATCCTGACTCAGAAGAACCAAACACCGAAACTGCTTCACCTAAACAACCAGAAGAATCTCTTTATAATAACAGCTATAATCTTTTTCAAGAGGTACAGACTCCATAATATTCAAACCCATTTGATGAGCCAGAACCTTTTTAACTATAAAGGATTCTCCTCTCCAGTCTACAGAAAGAAAAAATGTAAGACCTGTGGACACGAGCAAGTATCTCTATGCTGATAGATCTAAAACTGAAGAAGAAGACTTGGATGAGCCATGCCGAGACAAAGCAGTTGACAGAAATGCTCCCCAGCATCTTAAACCAACTTGGTGTAGACAGTCTGACTAGCTTGAGGAGACTCTGTCTGAACAATCTGTGGATGGAAAAGCACCACTTGCTGCCGGAGAGGATGATGATGACGAAGTTGCAGATCTTATGGAGAATTTTGATGAGGCTTCCAAGAACAAGGCAGACTGAACTGAGTCAACTTCTGAAGATGAAACTTGAAGAAGTTACTGGGAGCTGCTGTTTTATATTATGACTGCTTTTAACAATTGTTATTGTTTATAGATCTAATAAAATCTAGATCTCTAATTAAAAAAAAAAAAAAAAGAATAGTTCCCTTCACTTAAGGTCCCATTTTAATCCAAATAAATGAAAGATAGGGGAAGGGCTGAGGGATTCCCAGCTGTAATGAGGGCTGGGTGGATTGTATTGTGAGTATAGTTTGGCCAGGATTGCGGCCATCTGATCCCCTCAGAATCATTGGCAGACTCCACTCCAAAGTGGGAGCCTGAGGCTGGGCTGATGTTCAGCTGGGCCCATGGTTACCTCCACAGAGAAGCAGAGGCCTCAGCTCCTCTCAGCTTCAAGAGGAAGGTGGCTGTGAAGTGTTCTATAGGCTGAACACCTTCCAGACCTCCTAACCCCTGTCCAATTCCTGTCATGACCAACTCTTGGCCAGGGCTGAGGCCTTGGGACAGGAACAGAGCCAACCTTTAATGGACTAGCAGGGAAGAGCTAGGCAAGTCGATCGCTCAACTTCACTCTTTCTCTATGTCACCCTGTCTTTGTCTTCCTCTCCTGGGCCTCACAAAGCAGATAATGCCGCAGCTTCTTCTGGAAGCCAGACGGCAAAGTCTCCATGGAAGCCGTCATGGAGGTCAGCCTCCCAGGGAACAGAGCAGCATGGAGAAGAGTGGAGTCCTCCTGGAGGGAGAAAGAGGTCTCCAACAGGGAAATGTGGATAAGGCACATGAGGGAGGCCTCTGACATTTTCAGAATGGAGATAGACTTTCCACCATTTTTTCTCTTCTTCCTTACTGAAATGCAGATGCAATGCCTAGGAGCACAGCCATCATATTTTGACCACAAAAGATGCAAGAGAAGAGTGAAGGAGAAGATAAAGGGAGCCTGGGGCCATAACAGGTGTGAACCACCCAGCCCTGAGGCACCGTCATATGCTACAAATCAAACCATGAACTCCCCTTTAGCTGTTTAATATCAGGCTTCTGTTACATGCAGCCAAATGCAATCCTAAGTAATTCAGATACCCTGCCAATGTCTCCAATCAGATATCAAGTAATATCAGAAAAGTATTAGGTAATTTTCTGTTCCTTTCCATGTATTAGACAATAAACATCATTTTGAAATCATTTGAGTTAACGTTAGATACATCATAAAAGAGAGATTCATTCATCTTCATTTTTAAAATTTAAAATTAACATAATTTAATTGACACAGTAGACACAAGCTGAAAGCCAATAATTTTTCTTTTATCTGCATATTAATTGACAGATAACTCAAACTTTCTCTTCGTTTCTCTGGCTCATTTACGATAGCTCAGTTTGGGAGTAAATAAGGTATCAAATTTGTAAAATTTACTTCGCACTCCTACTGAAAATATCCACTTTTCAGATAAAAGAAAGGCTTTAGACGTGAAAAATAATTACAAAAATATGTCAAGAAATAGAAGGATACCACAATTACTGTTATGATTAAAGCAAGTCTTTCAAAGACAAAATATTCTCTTTTTCGGCAGGTTTTTTTTGTTGCCAGGGATGGGTTTGAACCCACCAACTCTGGCATATGGGGCCAGTGCCGTACTCCTTTGAGCCACAGGCACGGTCCTGCTCAAAGACAAAATAAATGAAACAGCTTTCTCATAGCTGCAAAAACAAGAAGATACTGTACATTAAAGTTTAAGTTGGTATTTATTTACTTTTTCATCTATTAGTGTGCCTTTCAGGGGTGTCCAACCCATAGCCTTTGGGCCGAATGAGGATCACCTGAGTCCTTTTTTGTTTATCTTTGGAACAGATATCACAAAAATTATGCACTGCCTTTCTTTTTGGCTCATCAGCTTTTGTTAGTGTTTTTGTATTTCATGCGTGGCTCAAGACAACTCTTCTTCATACATGACACAGAGAAGCCACAAGGCTGGACTTCCCTGCCAGATATACAACTTTTCATAGAAAAGAATCTAAAATTTTAGAATCTAAAATTTTTTTAATCTCAATTAACATTTTGGGATTACTAGAGAAGTTTACCACTTGAAAGAATTTGACTGGTGAATTTTTTTAGTAGGCAAAATGATTACTTTCTAATTTAACTGCTTTCTAAAATCTACTTCACTTTATGAACGTCTTCTAGGGCAACTGTGATTTGCAGTCAGGATCCTTAGTCAGAGGACCATGAAAGATTTCAAACCCTTTTCTAGGTCAGTTAGCATCCATCCGTCTCACCGGCACCAAAGGTCGCTATTTAAACCCTAGACTGTCGGTGTTGATGCTCAGAAAAATGAAGTATGGATGGGCTGGTAACAGAACTCAGAGTGGTGTGACAGGGCAGGATCTGTGTGTGACAGGGGCACTGCAGGGGGGATGCCGACAGATGGAATGACTGTACCTGCCCTGGGGCTCAGGAATTGATGAAACGGGGTTGGCTGGACCCACTGTGGCCTAACAGCATGAAACTCTCCTTGTTGTATGACCTTGTAGAAACCTTGCTATCCAGTTCAGATTTCACTAAATAAAACATCTCTGAGGGGATACCAACTAAGCAATGTAGCTGTGATTTCTGTCTCAATATACCGAGGTATGGAAAAGACTTAATCTTTAGTCACCAATTTTTCTTTTTCTTTTTTTTTGGTAGAGACGGAGTCTTACTTTATCGCCCTCGGTAGAGTGCCGTGGCGTCACACAGCTCACAGCAACCTCCAACTCCTGGGCTTAGGCGATTCTCTTGCCTCAGCCTCCCGAGTAGCTGGGACTACTGGCGCCCGCCACAACGCCCGGCTATTTTTTTCTCTTTTGCAGTTCGGCCGAGGCCAGGCTTGAACTCGCCACTTTTGGTATATGGGACGGGCGCCCCACTCGATGAGCCACAGGTGCCGCCCACCAATTTTTCTCTTAGAGGTACCGTTGTAGAGACTGGCCAGCCATGCGTCAGACTGTTCCTCTTCTCCTTCTTGGCACCCAGCTAGACTATTGTTCTGAGATCCGTGTGATCAATAACGCATGGTGTGCACCACCTTGGGCCTGGCCTGATCCTCCCTCTCTTTCCTTTATATGACAGCTACACACCCGGGGTAGGAAACAGAGGACTCCAAGGCCTTAGAAGAAGACAAAGCCACAAACTGCAAGGAGCCCGAGTCTCTGAGAGGCCCCGTGGAGCAGGATCTCCCTCCCACCCGCATCTGGCTGTAATCTGAACAAGAAAAGCAACCACCAACAAAAGCCATTTATCATTTATATGTTACCTAAAGGTTTTAAGACTATTTGTTATGGGAGTTAACCCACTTGGACTAATTTTAACATCTTTATATGCAAAGGATACTATTCTAATTATCTCCTCAGTTCGTACATATAAATAAAAAGGAAAGCATAAGAGACTTATTGATCATTCCAGTAAAAAGTCCAGAAAATACATATTCGCTAAGGACTTTAATAGATTTTAGCATATAGTTTCTTAATGGCTTTAAATTAGACTTCATTTTTGGTGGATAAATGCCACAAACCTAAGTGCTAAGTATTTGTTTCATTCCTGTTTCCTTCACCAGAAATCCATGTTAAGAACCTTTCAGTTTTTAGAAAGTTATTCATTTAGGAAATGATAACACCAACATGTCAGAATACAAAGCTCTGTCACCCTTCCTCAACGAGAAAGAAAGATAATTGCATGTTACTTTTTAATTTTTTAAGAGGTTTTTGTTTTTTTTTATCCAGTCTTACCTTTTGTATCAATAACAATAAATTCTTGTGCCATTGGTCCACGCTCACAGCAACCTCTAGCTCTTGGGCTTAGGCGATTCTCTTCCCGAGTAGCTGGGACTACAGGCGCCCACCGCAACGCCCGGTTATTTTTGTTGTTGTTACAGTTTGGCTGGGGCCAAGTTCGAACCCGGCACCCTGGGTATATGGGGCTGGCAGGCGCCAGCCAGTTCTTTTCTGATTGTTAACTGCTAATTATTGCATTTATACAATATTGCCATGCATATCCGATTTTTAAAATACATGCTCAGTGTTTTCAGATAAACTCTCACTTGCACAAATTACTCTTAGAAAATGGCTTATTCTATTTCAAAGTGTCTTTATTCACCCCAATCTTGCATCATGCTACTTGACCAAGTTAAGAATGTTAGGCCCGTAAGCCTCCAGTTATTTTTTTCTCTTAGATGATTTCCATCAACTATTCAGAGATTAGTTTTCCTTACACAGAATCATTGAACTCAGTCATCTCAAAATAGCTAAAACAAAGCAGTATGGATCAGCTCCAGGTTCAATGGTCACACTGTAGGAACACAATTCATTTGTTAATTAAATGCATTCTGGCTACACCACTGCCTCCTGCCAGCTTCAAATTTCTGTTTGTGGGAACTCTCGGTTTGCCTACGGAGTGGAAATAAAACAGACACCTCCCTCTGATGTTGCTGAAAATTCTTCCATGGAGCTTTCCCCCCACTCTTGTTTTTTAAATGTTAGTCTGTAGCTTAATCTATTTAGAATTTTATGAATAGCAACTCTCCCACTTGTTTAAAAAAATTAAAGACATTCAATCAATAATTTGATAGTAACACCATCCTAGTGATAGTAACAACCAACCGTCACTTTATGGTTCTGTCCAGAAGCCCCAAGGATCAACCTCCGTTAAACCCACACTTATGGCTCAGCATCTGTGGCTCAACGGGCTAAGGCACCAGCCACATACACCTGAGCTGGCGGGTTTGAATCCAGCCTGCCAAACAACAATGACAGCTGCAACCAAAAAATGGCTGGGCATTGTGATGGGTGCCTGTAGTCCCAGCTATTTGGGAGGCGGAGGCAGGAGACTCGCTTGAGCCCAGGAATTGGAGGTTGCTGTGAGCTGTGATGCCACGACACTATCCAGGGTGACAGCTTGAGGCTCTGTCTCAAAAAAAAAAAAAAAAAAAACGCACACTTAAATACCATGTGTAGATTTTGCCCTGGATGTAGCTCAAGTCTGCTCAGAAGTAACCTCTCTGAAGGCGTGGACTCTCTATTTGGTTTTCTGATGAATACCACCCCCGGCACAGTGCCTAACACAGAAGCTTCTCAAAAAATATTTTATTGAAAGGAAGAAACAACAAGAGATAAAGCTGGAAATCTTTATATGTCATCTAAAGAATTTGGAACTTATTCTGGGGGAATCAGTAATTTTACAGAAGGGAGTACATGAACAAATTTTCATTTTTAGAAAGCTCCTTTGAGCACCATCTGCTGGGTGCAATGGACTTGGAGCCAGGTGAGAGGGTGGGGACTCTGCCTTATTCATCATGGTATTGATTCTCTGGGACTAAGCACAGTGCTTGGAACATGGAAACTACTCAAGAGATTCCTACTGAAAGAATGAATAATGAAGCCAGTCTCTGAATCTTGCAGAAGAATAGGGGGATTTCAGGACTTCGGGGGGAATTCTGACCTCCCCCAGGTTTGCCTTCTGATTTGATTTCTGAGCTAGTAGCTGGTCTTGGACTCATCTGAACATCTAAGGACTTCCCCAGGGCAGAGGAAAACGTCACTCTGATTTGGAGAACTCTTTGTAGACCCAACTAGATATATTTTGGGGGTCTAGACTGACATCAATTCATTCTCCAAGATATATAGAAAGATACGCCATCCTCCTTGAGAGCATTTTCTCAAGGGACAATTCCAGGATGCCTGGATGTTCTCCTCAATTCATTCCCAAAGTAATAGCATTCCAAAGGAAGAGTACCAACCTTACGGCCAGCAGCTAATTTTATGGTTGATAAACATGTTTCAAACCTGAGCTCCCTGATAATGTGTTTCCATGGGTTAACTGGGCAGTCTCTGGAGTGCTGAACTTTGAAACATGGGCATCGCAACCTGATGCGTGAGGTTGCATAGCCTCCAGTGTCGCATAGCTCAATAAGGCCAGCTTCTCACCAAGCCTCCCCTCCTTCTAACCCTGACTGTTCCCAAATATAAATGAGAAAATTAAACATTTACCTTGATGAGAAAATAGCACTCTCTCATTGACACTTCCTCACACCCTCACCAATGTGATTTACTTATAGTTTTTAGTAGCTGTTTTTACATTTTTAATTATTTTGTAGAGTTAAAATATGTAATAATGGATAACTGTGCAATACATTAAATACTTATGGGTATGTTGTGCCTTCTGTTATAATATAAAATCCATCTATTCTGGTTGATGGGTTTTAACCTCACACAGAATACTTTAAACTCCATTTGGACTTGTGCCTACAATCACCTTAGCAAAGTCTCTTAAGTAACTGCGCACAGCCTAATTAGTATGCATTATCAATTAACAAACTTAATAGCCGGCAGATTGATTAGATCCTCTGTTGCAGGGGCAGAGCTGAAGCGAAACAGAATGAAAAATCATTGCACGCATACACTGCAGCTTTGTTATTTTCTCAGACCCCCCCCACCTCCCTTTAATTAATGCATGCATATGGTTCTGCTGTAGCTGGTAAACAGAGCTTTTCCAAACTCTTCATAAAGCTCTTTCTTAAACAGGGGGAGTCCATGCCTCCTTTTGCTTTGGGGGCTTCTGTGCAGATCATTTTCTCCCCTCCTCCCGCCCTTTGCATAGCGTTGAATTTTAAAGGGCTGCTTCTCCCAGCCTGATTATCCCCCTGATAGTGGAAATGGGAGAGGAGTACAAAGGTGTGTGGGAAGCTAACACGGAGGACCACCAGGCAGTCACATTGGTGGGGCTTTGACAACCGTAAAGTGTTTCTGGCAATTATTTCCAAAAAGAATGGTACAAATGGACTGTCCCATTACATCTTGTCTATTTTTGATGGACTGGAAACAATATGAATAAACGAAGGGAAATCCACATTTCCTGAAAGCAAGGATGGAGCTAAAAGGAGTTGCCAGCTGCACTGTTCATAAAACGCTGGCACCATAGAAATTTTACACCTTCTATAAACATTCAACACAAAACTCTAAAAGGACTTCTGAAGACATTTCCAACACCATAAATTGTCACCTTGTAGTGCAGGCTTGAGTTTTATTTTTCTATTTTAAACTAAATAATGGCTCATGCCGGTTCTTTCTCTATTAGCTTTTCTCAGATATTGTATCTTTTTGCTTCTATGTGGGAAGAGTTCTAATTAGGTCTGGGCTGGGAGAAGTTCAGAGACGCTTTAATTTCTGGTTTGAGGACACCTACATGCTTGCGGTTTATTGACTGTTCCCTCCAAACTCGTATCAGGGATAATTCTGGGACCTCCAAGTCTAGGCTACTTTTTCTTAACTGTCCTGGAAAGGAGGGCCCTGCCTGCCCTCTGACCCCAGCTCCTGCCCCACTTCCCTTGGCGTGCACACTCCAGCCACTCTGGCTTCTCTCATGTAGCTCAATCCTCTCACATCCCTTTCCCTGGGATGCTCGTCCCTAGTCTGGGATTGCTTTTTCTTATCATGTAAATCTCAGTTCAAATGTCACCTCTTAAGCGAGGCCTTCCCTGACCTGACAATCTAAGAATGGAGGTAACCCCCACCATCAATACTCTTCCATCACTCTGTCACACTGATGTCATACTTCTCCCACTCTCTTACATCATCTTACCCATTTGCTTTCTTATTTTGTGTCTTCATCTCCTGTAAGAACACAGCTTCCCAACAGCAACAACTTCATCTGTTTATTTATGGTGTTTTGACTTTGACACTAAGTACAGTGCCCGGTGCATTTTAGGGGCTTTACAAAAAACATAATGAATGAATAAGTGGGAAATGAATAGGGCATGGGCACTAGTGTGTTTGGGTAGGGAGAAGAGAAAAGGGGGTCAAAACTAAACCCAGAGTCATATCAACATTCACAAAATGAGTCCATCGGTAAATTATTTGAATTGAAATTTTGTCAAAGCAGATATTCAAATGACAAATAAGCGCAGGAAAAGAGGCCTATTGCCATGGAAATCAAAACAATAAATGCAAATCAAAACAATCCCAGTTCACACCCATTAGGGTGACTAGAATTAAAAAGACACATAATGGCAAGTGTTGTCTGGGATGTGAAGAAATTAGATTTCTCACATCTGACCAATGGGAAAGCAAAATGGTGCACCCTCTCAAAATGTTAAATGTAGGGTTACCATGTGACCCAGCAGTTCCACTCTAAAATATATATCCCCCAAAGAAATGAAAATATATGTACATGCAGAACTTGTACATGAATATCCATTGATGAATAATTCGCAATAGCCAAAAAATGGAAACAGTTCAAAAGCCCATCAATCAATAATGGATAAATGAAATCTGGTATATTTATACAATGGATTATTGTTTAACCATAAAAGCAATGAAGTATTGACATGAAGTTCAAGGATGAATCTTGAGAACATTACCTTGAGTGAAAGAAGCCAGTCACAAAAAACCACATACTGTATGGATTAGGGTTAGGGTTGTCCATAATAGGACAATCTAAAGAAATGAAGAATAGATCAGTACTTGCTTAGGACTTGGAGATGGAGAGGTGAATGGCTGCCATGTTGCTCTTTGGGGTGAAGAGAATGTCAGAATTGATTGTGGTGGTGGATGTAAAACCCTATGAATATACTAAAGAAAATCAAGTAGTCTACTTTAAATGTATGAATTCTGTTATATGTGAATTATATCTCAATAAAGGTGACCTTTTATGTTAAAAGCCCATAAAGATTTTTGAAAAGGAATGAAAGGTATGAAGAAAGCCAGGGACACAGGGTATTGCAATGTTTCACAAAGGGGGAAGTGGTCATGGGTGGACAGCACTGCCAGAGAGCAAGTAAGACAAGAACTAAAATGTGCCCACTGGAGCTACAAGCAGGGAGGTCTCAGCGGCTTTGTCAAGACAAACCTGGGCTCCTAGGAGCCATCTCAGTTTGGGTTCTCCAGAAACAGACCCTGAGATAAAGAACACAAGTATCTCTTAGAAATTCAGAGAACATTCTGGTAGGGGAGTGGAAAATGATACAGGGGAAGGGTAGACAGTCAATAAAGGGTGCATCGTTAAGCCCCCTATCACCCAGAGCTGAGTTCCTCAGGGAACTCTGGGATGTGGTACAAGCACACACTCCAGAATTATCCTACCTGGGCAAGGAAGTGGGGATGTTTATATACCAAGTTGAGTCACAGGTCAAGGCTGGCCTCTGGGCATGTGAATTTTCTCTTCAGCACTTCTAGAGCTGGGCACAATGGCCTTTGTGGTCCAGGGAGCAGGCGGCATCTGCTAGAAGTGACTAGAAAGCACAGAAAAGTCCAAGGGCCATGAGCTCTGCTGTGTAAGAAGGAAGACTGGGCTTGGGCAAGGCTGGGAAGGGCAGTGGTAAGCAACATGGAGCACCGGTTTGGGAGCCAGGATACACTATCCTCTAGTCTGACCTGGAGGAAAGATGAAACACAGGTTGGCTCAAGATAGAAAGGAAGCAGCTCCTGCCACAAAGCTGGGGGTCATCTGCTAAGAGTAGGGGAGGTGGCAAGAGTAGAGACTGGAGGAGAGTGAGGGAGTGGGTCTCACTCAGCTGGAGCCTGGCCTGCTCTAGGACACATCCTCCACGTTGCAGGCTGACTCACAAACATCCTCCCTCCACATCACAGAATCACCCCCATTCTGCCTCTGTGCACCTCCATTTGCACCTTGATATCTACCTTTCATGCGTCTAGCCCACCAGCGATCTGTGAGCCTTGGCCCACTGCGATGCAATCCCAGTGCCAGCCCACTCTTAGGAAACACCCGCAGCTAAGAGGATAGTTTCTAAGGCAACATGGAGAATAGTAAAGCTATTTTCAATTTTTTTTTTTGAGACAGAGCCTCAAGCTGTCACCCTGGATAGAGTGCTGTGGCTTCACAGCTCACAGCAACCTCCAATTCCTGGGCTCAAGCGAGTCTCCTGCCTCTGCCTCCCAAGTAGCTGGGACTATAGGCGCCCGCCACAAC
>CAUYON010126659.1:0-21254 GCA_963573935.1 Arctocebus calabarensis | reverse complement strand
CGGGCGCTGTGGCGGGCGCCTGTAGTCCCAGCTACTCGGGAGGCTGAGGCAAGAGAATTGCTTAAGCCCAAGAGCTGGATGTTGCTGTGAGCAGTGTGACACCACGGCACTCTACCCAGGGCGATAAAGTTATACTCTGTCTCTACAAAAAAAAAAAGGTCCCACTTCTTCATCCTTGTATCCACAGTCTTTTCCAAGTAACTTTGCAGGTCTTTGACCAACAGGGAGTTTCCTATTTATGCACCTGTTCTCCAAGATCGCCTTGTAACTCTTGCCAGTCAATAGAACGCAGCAGCAGGGCCAATGTGTGGGTCAAGAAACCTTGCATGTTTTGGCTTATATTTTTGTTGTCTGTTATTGCCAGGAAAAAGACATCCTCAGCGTAGCCCATTGGTCCCAGATGAGATGAGAATCATGTGAAGCACAGCAGAGTCATTTAAGTTTTCCCCATTAAGGTTGTCCTAGATCACCCAACAGCCATCCAACCCAGACACATGAGCAAGCCCAGCTAGGAGCAGCAATGATCTAGCCAACCGATAGCTAGCCATAGAGATACGAACAAGTCACTCTAGAGCAGCTGAACCCTGCAGACTTGCGAGACAAATAAGGTCTTATTGTTTCTTGCCTTTGAGACTTTTTTTTTTTTTTTATGTAGCATTAATGTGTCAATAGCTAACTGATAAAATCTGACTCCTGCCTGTATCTCTGACTGAGACAGTGAGCCATTATATGCCATAATGTTCCCCATGGCTCACTCTAACTCTACCTATTTTCTTGCTATTTCTCAAACAGCCTGGCCCTGCTCCAGGGCCCTTGTTTCATCTGGAATGTTCTTCCTTTAGACCCCTGCATGAACAAGAGCTTTAGATTGGTAGGCAGCTCAACCCTAGCTGGAAGGAAGCAAGGCAGAGAAAAATGCAGTTAGTTCCCTCCTGCTGGGAGGCAGCAGAGCCCTCTGCACTGTGAGTGGAGGGCGGCATGTATCATAGTTGGAAAAAGACCATCTACACAGAAGACTGACACCCACAGTTACTGGGTATGGGTGAAGAGAAGAATTCCACCTTAATATAATCAAAGCAGGGGATGAGGAATACGCTCTAGCCTCCTAAAATGAGAATATGCTTGATATTCCCAATAAAACAGGAAGTTTTTTATTTAATACTGACTGGCAGGCTACCTCGCCAGGAAGAAAGAAGACCATGTTTATAGATTAATTACTCATGGAGGGTGTGGTATAAGAGAATGTGGGATAAAATAGCTTTGGCGTTTAGTCCTGGCTCAGCTCATCACTGGTTTGTTGATCAGGGAACGTTACTTTAATACTTTGAACTCGAACTTCATCATTTGTAAAATGGGGATTTTGATTGTTAGCCTGAATAGCTGAGGTTAAAATTAAACATGATCTATGTATGTTTGTGTATATATCACCTAATACATAAAAAAAGCTCATTAAATTGTAGCTGCCATCTTCTGCCATGGCATCTTTCTCATTATTACCCTGCTTTCTAGAATACATACTTGCAGGGTCTACTGGTAAGATAAATATGTGGAATTTAGTCCTGTGCACTAAAAAGTTCGTGGGGAGGGGATGTAACTTTGGATGTATGTGTAAAAGTCTTAAGTAACTATAACAAACTGCAGTCAATGTTGCTCAAAGGAAAACCCAAGATATTTGCTTTGAAATATTTATTTCATTTTTCTCAAAATACCATTACTTACAATGGCATTATAACTATGTAACTCTAAAAAAATTCCTCATCTGGGTCAGATCAACTTGGGGGCCTAGTATGCTATTTGTGAAATATTTGTGGGGGTGTAGTATGGAATTTACATTCTATGAGATGAGCTCTAATGGTATAGGAGCAATGAATGAAGCCAGTATGAAAAAATGTTGATAATTGTTCAGTTTTGGGGGTGGGCATGTGGGATTCATTATTCAGTTCTCTATTAGTATATTAGAAATATTTGAAACTATTCACAGAGGAAAATTAAATTTTATTTAATGGCCTGGAGGACCCTGGCATCTGTTAATGAGTGTCTTTTCCTCATGAACTTACTTACACATGCCTCTAACCCTTGTAACTCTGGGTGACCCTGAGTAAGAAGTATCAGTTGTACAGAAGAACAAACATTCCTATTCTTCACCAGCGGCCTCTTCCAGGTTTCAAAGGTATTCCAGGTTATGGTTTTCTGGGAGCTGGCAAACAAGTCCTTGTTCACCTTTTGTATTTTTACAGATTCTCTGTTGTGCCCCTTCTTAGCCCTGTTCTTTCTGATGGAGAAGCCTTGATCCTTTGAATCCCTGTTCTCTGGCAGCAGGTCTCCGGCTCCATTCTTGAAGTTGCTCTTCCCTAGACCTTTCTCAGCTCTGCTCTGACTCTCTGGAGCTGTAGTGACCAGAACGGATCCACTCAGGTTAGACACATGTGCAAAGGACAACTAGAAACAGAATGCCAGTGAAAAGACTACTGGCAACAAAAGGAAATTGGAATTTAGTAAGGGAAATCATAGAGAAACAAGCATTGTGTTAAAAAGTGAAATTACATTAGAAAAGATGACTATTAGTCTCATTGTAACAGTTGGCAGTGTGGAGTTGGAAGAATATTATTTCAAAAGATCTAATTCTATTACTTCCAAGCACCAAACCCCCAAGAGTGCCCATGATATTAGAATAAAATCGAGCTTGCCACTGTGGCCAGCAGTCTGACCCCTGCTTATTTCTCCCACCTCAGCTCCATCCACTCTCACCTGGCCTAACTGGCTCCAGACACCCCAGCTGCCTGCCACTCTTGGGGCTTTCTCTATCCCTGTGGGACTCTGGGGCCTCCATCCTTGCTGTCGCCTCTGCCTGGATTATACCCGCTGCCCCCAGATCTCGCATGGCTTGATTTTGCTTATCATGCAGCCTCTGGTCAAATGCCACTCCCTCAGAGGGGCCTGCCCTGCCCAGCCCGTAGCCCCCCTTGCCTGCTTTATTGTGATCCTGCTCTGAATTTCCACTATGTGCTTTACCCTTTCTTACCATGTACCCCTTAGAGTAAAAGCTCTAGGAAGGAGAAGACTTTGCACTGGTAACTGCTGAATCCTCCTCACATCTAGAATATGCCTTACAGGGGTCGGTGCCAGTAATTAGTTGTATGGATGAATGAAAGCATGAATACACACCTTCCTGTTAAGAGGAAAATTTGGGACCAAATTTTCTGGGTTCAAATCCTTCCTCTGCTTTCAATAGGCTCTTAGGAAAATTATTTAACTTCTCTGTATACAATTTCCTTATTTGTCCGATGGGAATAATAATAGTGTATATATCACTCAAGGTTCTCTTGAAAATTAAGTGGGTAATGTAATACTAGCACTCTGGGAGGCCGAGGCGGGTGGATTGCCCTGAGCTCACAGGTTCGAGAACAGTGTGAGTAAGAGTGAGACCCTGTCTCAAAAAATAGCCGGGTGTTGTGGCGGGACCTGTAGTCCCAGCTACTCTGAAGGCTGAGACAAGAGAATCACTTGAGGCCAAGAGCTTGAGGTTGAGTGACAGAGTGAGACTCTTTCTCAAAAAAAAAAAAAAAAAAAGAAATTAAGTGAGTTAACACACAAAATACTTAGGACAGCGTTAAGAACAATTGTTAGTGCCTAACAAATAGCAGGATGACTGTGATAAAATGACAAAAGGGAAAAAGAGAAGCATTACTGTCACACTTTCTTGAGTAGCAGTAATTCTCTATTAAAAGATTGAAGGGGAGTGTGGTGCTTCAGCGATTCTCACCTACTCTGTAAAGTTGTGTTTCCAAGGGCTAGGGATCAATTGCAAGGAACACTCCCTATTGTGCATGAGGGAATCTGAAGGTTTTTTCCTCAAGTTTAAGAGACATAATATTCACAACTATAATACCTTCCTTTTTCAAAGCAGCACATTTGCATGGAGTATGTATTTAAAGTTTTATAGCTACATACGGAACATGCTTTCTAAAACTTCGGTGCCTGGCTCAAGTTAGGAGGGTAACACCATTCACATTCTGAAGGTATTGCAAGGCAAAAAGGAAAATCTTGATGTTACTAGTCAGTCGTGGCTACAGGGTTATGTTCCCAAAGATTGTTTTATTCTCCATAACTGAGAAAGAGGGAATTCTTTTAGAAG
Organism: Arctocebus calabarensis; assembly: GCA_963573935.1. Classification (NCBI taxonomy): domain Eukaryota; kingdom Metazoa; phylum Chordata; class Mammalia; order Primates; family Lorisidae; genus Arctocebus; species Arctocebus calabarensis. The sequence continues at coordinate 17,119 of CAUYON010126659.1, read as the reverse complement.
TATTATAATTACATATGCTTATTCTTGATTTTGAGCGTATATGATCAGTAATGACAGTAACTACCTGTGAATTTTTTAGCTTTTGGTAAAAACAGGGCCTTTTGTTTGTTTATCTGTTAAGGTTGACCAGTGCAAAGATTATCCTATTTGTTAATGCAAAGCCAGTTTAATAAATGCAAATCAAGTGAAAATATACAATTTTCCCAAGAATTAGGGTTGTGCTTTGCAGTCCAGCAGAGCAACATATGATGACAAAAAGTAAAGTGTTAAGGCAAAAAGAGAGCAGAGACGGTCTTGACAGATGGCTTGAAAAATGCCAAAAATCTCTGTGTAGGTTGAGGGCAGCTATGTGGATACTGTGGCTTGTTACTTCCCATCAGAGCCTACTGTGTCCTGTACTTGGCACTAGAATAAGAATTACTCCAATAATGTGGAAAGATGTGGAGCAAACTTCTTTCTGAAATGTGACTACTTTGACAGTCAAACATTATTGTGAATAAGAACAATTATAGGATACTTAAAATTATTTTTGGGCAGAAGCAGTTCCATAGGAACCTTGTAAATTATGACGCTAGTTACTTAACATTTAGGCAGCTGTTTATGCGTCCTCTATAGGAGGCCCTAAGGGAGGAATTTCTTTTAAAACATAGTGACCTGTGAAGTTTTGTACCACTTGAAAATAGGGTATGATTTTTTCTTCTAATGATATGAATTTAGTATATTCCTGATTATTATTTCCTTTGTTCTGCCTTTGGGTACCAGAAAGGTTATTTACGGGTTCATGACAGCAATGCCATAGGCACTTATTACCTGCTTATTCATGATTCTTTTGATTATCTGCTCTTATTAATTTTTTTTTACTGAATTGTACAATTCTTTAAAAAATATTTTACTATTATTACATGCAGTGGTTTATGTCATTTTTTAAATAAATGTGATGAGTTTAGATCAATTAATATCAGTAGTTTTCATAAACACAATTTCCCTGGAGAGGTAGACGTTATTATCACTTATATATATTTTATCACTGATATTTTATAGAAACTGAAACTCAAAGATGTAAAACACTTGTCCAAGATCCAAAAATCATGTCTTCAGTTTCATGATGTATTATCCAATTTCTCTAAAACTAAACCAAATCAACCACCCCTAAACCCTAAAATGTTTTATTGCTCTAATATCTTCAGGTAAGAGTTGTTATCAAATAAAGTATGGTGAAGGACTCTATTCCCTTTACCATTCCTTGTGCCAAAGAAGATGAAATATTTGGGAATTTACCTAACGAAGGATGGGAAAGATTCTATAAAGAGAATTATGACACTCTGAGAAAAGAAGTAGCTAAGGATGTGAACAAATGGAAAAACAGACCATGGTCATGGCTAAGAAGAATCAACATTGTTAAAATGTCCATATTAGCCAAAGCAATTTGCAAATTTAATGTAATCCCCATCAAAACACCACCATCATACTTTAAAGATCTGGAAAAAATAGTACTTTATTTAAAATGGAACCAGAAAAAACCTTGAATAGCCAAGACATTACTCAGAAATAAAAACAAATCAGGAGGAATCCCACTATCAGACTTCAAACTATACTATAAACTTATAGTGATCAAAACAGCATGGTATTGGCACAAAAATAGAGAGGAAGATGTATGGAACAGAATTGAGAACCAAGAGATGAACCCAGACACTTATCGTCATTTGATCTGTGATAAGCCTATCAAAAATATAAATTGGGGAGAAGATTCCCTATTTAACAAATGGTGCTGGGAGAATTGGCTGGAGACTTGTAGAAGACTAAAACTGGACCCACACCTTTCACCATTAACAAAAATTGACTCTCACCAGATAAAAGATTTAAACTTAAGAAATGAAACTATAAAGTTTCTTGGATAAAGTGCAGGAGAAAGGCTTGAAGAAATTGGCCTGGGAGAATATGTTATGAGGAAAACCCCCAGGGCAATTGAAGCAACACCAAAAATACATTACTGGGATCTGATCAACCTAAAAGCTCCTACACTGTCAAGAACACAATAAGTAAAGCAAGCAGACAGCCCTCAGAATGGGCGAGGATATTTGAAGGTTATGCTTCTGACAAAGGTTTGATAACCAGAATCCACAGAGAACTCAAACCTATTAATAAGAAAAGAACAAGTAATCCCATTTAATTGTGGGCAAGGGACTTGAACAGAAGCTTCTCTAAAGAAGATAGGTGCACAGCCTACAGACATATGAAAAAATGCTCATCATCCTTAATCGTCAGAGAAATGCAAATCAAAACTACTTTGAGATATCATCTAACTCCCATAATATTGGCTCATATAACAAAATCCCAAAACCAGACATGTTGTATGGATGTGGAGAAAAGGGAACACTTCTGCACTGCTAGTGGGAGTGCAAGCTAGTATGTCCCTTTTGGAAAGAAATATGGAGAATACTCAGGGATCTAAAAGTAGACCTGCCATTTGATCCTGCAATTCCTCTACTAGGTGTATATCCAAAAGACCAAAAATCACTTTATAACAAAGATAATTACACCAGATTGTTCATTGCAGATCAATTCATAATAGCCAAGTCATGGAAGAAGCACAAGAGCCCAATGACCCATGAATGGATTAAAAAATTGTGGTATATATATATACCATGGAATATTATGCAGCCATAAAAAGATGTAGACTTTACCTCTTTTACATTTACATGGATGGAAGTGGAACATATCCTTCTTAGTAAAGTATTTCAAAAATGGAAGAAAAAATATCCCATGTACTCAGTACTATTATGAAATCAATTTACAATCACTCACACTTTCATATGAAGAGTAGATCACAACTATGGCCCAAGATGAAGGAGGGAGGAAGGGATTGGGAGGGGAGGGGGAGATCAGATCGAGGGAGAGTGAATGGTGGGATCACACCAATGGTGCATAATACAAGGGTACATGTTAGATCTATTAGTATAGAGTATAAATGTCTTAACACAATAGCTAAGTAAATGAGATGAGGTATATATTAACCAGTGTGATGTAAGCATTCCTAATTCCATATTAAATCAGCACATTGTACCCCATAAATGCATTAATATATATGTGATCTATGTGTTTATGATTTAATAAAAAAAAGTGTGAGTGAAGTAAAATAAAATAAATGATTTTTATTAAAATGATTTAATAATAAGTGTGAGTGAGGTAAAATAAAATAAATTTAAATTGTAAAAGGAAGGAGTTAGGCTAATAGAAAGTTTTACCAAAAACTTTATGTAATTGCGGAATATTAGGCAGTTAGAGGAAGATAAAGCATTTTCTTTGGTGAATTTTATTATTTTGTCTTTTTTTCTTTTAAAGAAAATGGTATACAAGAAGGATAAAATTTAGATAAAAGTTTTACTTGAAGGTGGAGGAATGGATTATTTGACCTATACAAGATGAAAATGCTTTTTAAGAATCAGCCACCACCAGACATTACTGACTACTCATTATAGCCCACCAGGGTAAGAGGACCGGCTTTGATTTCCTTTCTAAGGTCACCAGGCTGGCCCTAATCCCAGTGCCTGGGGCACCCCTGCTGTGTCCAGTCCTGCAGTTAGGTGTGTTTCCTGGGCAATCGAGTCTATGAAAATGGCTCAGGCCGGCCTTGAAACATATGTGACAAAAAAATTGAAAGTACTTGAGAGTCAGGATCTTAACCAACTTAATTCCCAGCCTTTCCTGCAGAGCACAGGCTCCTTCCTCCTTTATCTCTACATAAACCTGGAAAGCAGCGTCGTGCCCAAGCACACTGCCCATCTGTGCCTCACTGATGGCACGACAGGGAAAAAAACCCCCATAAAATAAAAGAGACATAGATACTCTTCAAATATGAAGATGTTAATAATTCACTTCATTAAGCATCATCCCATGATATTATCCTATCATATTTGCCTTCTAATTTTAGCAAAAGGTATAAACTTTCCTCACATTTGTTTGTTAGGTACTGGGTTTAAGATGGCTGTTGTAACTGCCAATGACATTCTATTTTGATGTCAGGTTCAAATTCAGAGTTTGGAGGATACATTTGCCCTATTCGAGGGAATAGCATGTTGTTCTGAAAATTTTCCTAAAGGATATTCAGGGCTCTGTAGGTAATTTTGCTCTGTCAAGCCAGGAAGGCATCACCTAGGGTACGGCTATCCTTTGACAGTTTCAGCATCTCTGAGCATCTAGCCCTGAGTAATGAGAAGCCGCAGGAGGAACACGTCCATGCCGTGCACCCAGCATGCAGTGGACGTGCTTGCAGTGAACTGTGCTGAGATCACCTAGCCAGCAAGTTGCTGGGTAGGGATTTGAACTGGGGATGCCTCATGCAGAGAGCCATCTTGGTTTTCCTTCTACATTGCAAAGTTGCACAGAGAGGCAGAGAGTATATGCTAGTTCTAAGTATTCATATGCTAAACGTCGTTCACACCCTGAATTCTATGTATTTTATTGTCAGCTCACTTGTTTTATCAGCAGAGGCAGTTCTCTTTTGAGTGAGCCCCTTGGTACGTGCTGGATAAGCGTAGAAGGTTCCCTGAAACAGCACATCTCCTGTCTCCTATTCTGTGCTTGGGCTTCTTTGACTTACCTGGTGGGAAGACGGCTCCTCCTTCAGATTTTCATCCAGGTCCACACCAACTCTGTTAAAGAAAACAGAAAACTGGTTAAACGCTCTGCGCCAGAAGGGATCAGATAATCTTGTGGGTCAGATCACCTGACCCAAACACAGTGTGTATCTGAGGAACGATTTGGCGGAAAACCATCCTACTTCTCCCTGAGTCAAAAGAAACTCACAAAGAGTGAGACCCAAATGAGCCTTGTACCGCTGGAGAAACTGAGTGATCACAGCAGTTCCTCAACGCTGTCTCTTCCAACGAGAGCAAGGTCTCTGAGACCTAGCTGGGATCCTGGGATAGGAGTCATCAGGGAAGAGACCTTTACCCCGATACAGGGATCTTGGAGTGAAGGTCACCTGGTCCCCCCACAGGACCCACTGACCAACGGCCCTGGGAGTGCCTGGAGCAGAGTTCCAAAGGCGAGGAAACGGCACCTTGAAATGCTCTCGGAGGCTGCCCGTAGGGAAGATCCAGGCTGTGGGGTCTGAGCCTTATACAACTGTGAAGGAGTCAAGGAAAATAATATAAAAATACAAGGACAAAATCGAGGGGTGAAAGAGACTCTTCGGGAGAAAAAAATTACAAAATTTTTAAAGCTAGAAAATAGACATCTCAAAATCTAAAGGAAAGCCCCCTACAATGTTTTAATTACTGTCTGAGACACCTCTAAAATAACTCTTTCCTGTGGAATTTTTGCCCACATACTTTGACATTCTCTTTATATGATAATGACTTTGGATTAGAGAGAACAGAGAGATAAGGTAGTCTTTGCTCTAGGGAGATTGATGGAAACCGTTGCTAGTTGGAAGGCCTTAAAGCAGACCTTTTCATGCACAGACACGCCTGCCCTGTGCGTTACTGCTACAGGGGAATGTCCCGCCAGGGCAAGATTTTTGATAAATTCTATTTCACGCAATTCCCATAAGTGATGCCCAGTGTTCTTACCAGTGTGTGTGTTTTATCTCTGAATAGATTCCAGAATTTCCATTTTGTGGAGGCCTCAATGAAAACTGCATTTTACACATCTCACAATTAGAAGAATTTTCCACAGAGTGGCTTCTGGCTCAGTACATTTCAAACCCTGTTTTTCTTCCACTACCCACAGACTTCTGATGCCAGGCACCATCGGACACGTTTATATTTAATTCAGCCTGTGTGTTACTCCTGCCAGCCGTGCCTACCCCAGGATGGAAGCAGTGACTTACCCACACACCGGAGTGATGGTGGCCCACACAAAGGTGTCCCGCCCAATTTGAGCTAAATGCATTCCCAACTCAGCTTCTCTTTAAACCCCCCCCACCCCAGATGTCCACATCTGAGCAGAGAGGTCTGCGGGAAGGGAAGCTGTAGTGGAAGGAAACAGCAGTTAAACCCAACTGTGTTGAAAATGTATTCCTTTTGCAAATCTTACAAAAACACAGGACCATGAGAACGCAGTGCTGGGGCTCTTCCCAGGGCCTTGGAAGGGCCAGAGCAATTGAAAGGCCTTGCAGCTTAAACTTCCTCCGCCTCCAGAGCACCATACCTCTGCTAGGGCAGTGGGAGGGACTTGACTTCAACTTGGCCGCTCCTAAACACTTCTGTAATCATCTTCCAGGCCTGCTCTCTGGCTGGGGGAAGTCAGCCTGAGAGGCTTGGGAGGCAGCCGGAGAAACTTCTAGTCAGGCAAAATGTGTGCATTTGTCAAAGGAGAGCAGGAACCGTGATGCTGCTGCTTATTTAAAATACCCCCTAACTTTTAAAAGTTAGTGTCCTCTGTGCATGAATAGCCCCATCTCTCTAACCGGGGAGGGGGGGGGGCAAATGAACATTCATCCCAGGCTAAGTTTTTGGCTCTCAGGTAATTGGGAAGGACCTTTGGAATGGACTAACCTTTAACTCTTGGAGTGAAAAAAGTGATTTGATCTATTTCATCTAAGCAGGACTAGGAGCAAAAAGGGAAAGGGGACAGAAGGAAGAGGCCAGAGAGGAAGGAGAAAGGGAAGAGAAGCAGAGGGAGAGGGAAGGATCAGGAGCATCAGTGCAGGTAGGGAGAGAGAAGGGGGATGGTGAAGGGGGGAGGGAGCGGACCAGGAGGTGAGACGGGGGAGGTGTGAACTGAACTGAGGGTCACGAAGCTCCTTCTGCTGTGTCTATTTAGGGTTTTTCTCCAGGTCTCTGTCTAAAAAAACCCTAGAGAGAACAGAAATCCAGTTTCATAAGAAACCCAGAACATTTGAGGTAGTGCTGAGGTTTCCTACTAACATTTAAGTTTTCCTTCCCAGGAGCAACCAGAGCAGACGTCCCTAGGCAGCCAGGTGAAACTGACAAGATAATGGGGGACGAAGTTCTTCAGTTTGAGGTGGGACTCAGTGAAAGACTCTCAGAGGTTTGAGTGGGAACAAGGCTCACTTCCTCCTATGTCCCATTTCACCGCAGGTCCAGAGTAAAGTGGGTACCTCCTGTGGCTTGAGGAAAGAGAATCTCCATGAAGATTACTTGCCTCTTGGGGAAGCCAGGGTGAACAAGACAGACCTGGTCCCTCCCCACACTGGGCGGACAGTTTGGAAGGTTTGATGAGAATAAAAAAAATATTACTGTTCAAGAGCAGTGAGGGAGAGGCACCTAAGAATGATGTCTTTCATTTGTGATGTTAGCTACTTTTGATAAAATCTTGCTAAAATGTGTTGCTCGGCTCCTTAAATAGAGAGTGATGGGGATACTCTAACATTAATGGAAGTTTCAGCATCACCAGTGGCCCCATAAAGTCTAACATTTGCGGTATTATAATGATTTCTGAGAGGTGTATGAACCTTTTTATGACCACATTAAACGGTCCCTGGCAACTATTATTTTTTCTTTTTAAAATTCTTATATCTGCTAGTCAGATTGCCTTGATTTTTCCTGGCTGGGCCAATATGTTAACATATTATCCCTATGTCCCTGTCCCTTTTAATGTATTGTAGCACAAATGATCTGATAGTCAAATTTAATGCAGTTTTTTTTTTCAGGTTCATAATAAATATATGCACACACACATAAAATAATAACATCCAAACATTTTCAAAGGGCTTACAATAAAGCAGGGTTGTTCTTCGCCTCACCTCTGCGCACCCTCAGACCAACTCCCCCAATTGCCTATGGGGGCAATCACTGCCTTTTCTCCGTCGTGATATGTAAGTTGGTGTAGATATGGGCGGCACATTCACACAGCATCCTCAAGGGTATGCAAACACGCTGGCTGCATCTGTATCCTTCACTTTCCTATTCAAGAATGCAGGTCCAAGTGCAAAAGTGACATCATTTTAGCACTCATCCACTTTTATGCATAAAATATTATTTGCATATATTTTTTTTGAGAGATTGTTAGGAGGAGTACACGATGTCATGACAGCTTACAGGGTCACATGTGTGTATAGCAGCTCCCCAGGTGAGCTCACAGGTGTATAGTGTGTAGTCCAGCCCCTTCAGGTGATATCCAAGGCTTCTTAGTACCTCTCTCTCAGTGTGAAGTTAGCCGTCTGCTTGTCTGATCTGGACGTGGTATCCTCAGTCTGAGGACTGTGCTTGTCCTGGTTTCTGAGATCCTGTTCTCAATATAGGGTACTGTCCCTGAGCTCAGACTATGCCCTGCTCTTCCAGGGCCTCCCTCCCCCATGGACTGAGGCCCTCTCTCTAAACTTCGAGGATGCTATTTGGGGCTGACCACCACGGGGCATCTGTGATGCGTGTCTCCCTTCCTGAACTTCCCAGCACCACCTTTCCCTTCTGAATACCGCCTCAGCCCACCCGCCATGATGCTGTCTCCAGGTCTCAGCTCTCCTGTTACTTAAAGCTCTCCCTGACTTGGAGCGAAATAGCTGGATTCCTCTGGCTCTGTTCTCTGCCCTTGGGCAGAACCTCTTCTGTGGGTACCTGAGATCACCTTGCTTTGTCACCTTGTTTTGTGGCAACCCTGGCCCCTCCTCTGTTTGCCTGTCTGGTTATACCCTGTCAGGCAGGCATGTTGGAATCTGAAGACTTCATGTCTACCCTGTGGTTGTTGAAGGGTCACTGACTCTCAGCTGTGAAGAGGGTGGTCTGGACTCAGACTGCCTGGGAGTAACAGTAGAATCTACTTCTCAGGGCCGTGGTGAGGATTAAATGGGAAAATATTTGTAAAGTGTTTAGCTTAAAACCCATTACACAGCAAGCTCTTAAAAAATGTTAGCAGTTATGGTCAATATTATTATTTTTATTACTATCAGTACCTTTGTCAGTGGGGCCAGAGCTCAGTTGCTCATTAATTTCAGCCATAAACCCTAATTCTCGGGTCTGCACGGGACAAACAGTCACAAATGGGCCTTGAGAGCTGCCAGTGCACACAGGTGTTTCTGGGCTCATAGTAAAGCATTATTTCTATGGGGAGGGCAAGCTTCCCAGATGAGATTTATTTTTGATTTATTGGTAGCAAGAATGAGAGGCAACAAAGAAGAAAAAGTAGATGATCTAAAGAGCAGGGAGAAGAAGGGAAGAGGGTGGGGCCGATCAGAAAGAAGGCAAAGGAAGGTGAGAAAGAAATACTAAATAGAAACAAGAATACATTATTGCAATGGCTCCATGTTGGCAGTAGGTAAATAACTACAAAGGTATGTACAATCTTAGAGAAGGTCAACCAAGGGCCAAGCTCCATGGCTCATGCCCGTAATCCTAGCACTCTGAGAGGCTGAGGTGGGATGTTTGCTTAAGGTTAGGAGTTTGAGATCAGCCTGAGCAAGAGTAAGACCTCGCCTCTACCAAAAGTAGAAAAGAATAAGCTAGGCATGGTGGTGTGCACCTGTAGTCCCAGCTACTTGAAAGGCTGAGGTACGAGGATGGTGTGAGCCTAGGAGTTGGAGGTTGCAACGAGCTATGATAATGCCACTATGAATGAGATACTGTCTTAAAAAAAAAAAAAAAAGAAACAAAGGGTGAATGGATGAACAACCACATAGCCCAAAGAATATCTACAAACATAGAAAAGTCAAGAACCAGTCAAGGAATAAAAAGAAACTAAAAAGGCTGGTTGAAATTTTCTGTTTCGCATTCTTTACGCACCTTTTAATTTTAAGCAAGCTGAGTTCTGCCTCTGTAGGATTCAGATGGAAATGAAAGCGAGCTTTGCACACATCCCCAGCTGTGCCCTCCACTCTCACTCTGGGTTCCTCATTTACAATGAGCATCCAGTTCCATTTTCAGAGCAAACACATCTCTCCTGCACCACAATGCACTTCCCTTCCTCCTGCACCTCCACTCTTTGGTGAATTTTATTAGACATATTAAAATTTTGGGATGCTCTCATATTTAGCCATAGTCGAAAAGAATGCTCCAAAGCTGGGTTTTTCACAGAGGGAAAGGAAGGTAAGAAACTAGCAAAAGGCTCACTTTTCCCATTAAAGCCAATAAAATCCATCCTGATTCTTAACACTTAGCACCTCTGGAAAGGCAGTGAAATATTACTTGGGATTAGTTTCATCGTGTGAATTCTAACAGTCTTAGGTACAGTTTTGATTCTTTTGAGCCCCCTGCGGAGAGGAGCTGCTGGGTGGTGGGGGAGGAGAAATCACTTCCTCTAAGAACTGTATTTGATAGCAGAGGGTAAAAAATGACATTTTCAGTAAGCAAAGAATGAGTGGATATTGAGCTTATCAATACAACTGGACAATGGAGGAGTCTGAAAGACACCTGCTGAGGTCTGGGGACTATTGTCAGCCAGGAGAACCTCCCTGGGGTGGGGGGCACCTTCTGCTCCTGCCCCCCCATTACCACTTGAATAAAATAATCCTGGAGCTTGTGTGTGTCCAAATTTAATCTAATACAGTTAATAATTAAAATATTTGAAGTTTGTTTTGCGAAAACAAGAAAATGAACTAAAGTAAGTGGAAAAACTCACCTTTTGTTATTTCAGTGGGCACAGTTGTTAAGAGTTGGGGCCCTAGAGCCAGGCTGCACGGATTCAAATTTCATTTCTATCAACTACTACTTTTGCAACTTTGAGACAAATTACTTAACCTCTCTAAATCTCAGTTTTCTCAATAGTAATGGGGATAAGCACATATCTACTTTACGGGTTATTATAAGGATGAAATGAACTAGTACATATAAAGCATACAAAATGTTGGCTACCATCTAGTTAACAGCCATGAAATATTAGTTGAGGTTCTTATTGTTGTTAGTGCTATTATCATTAGAGAGAAATGGATATACCCTAAATTAAGTGGTAAACAACATATAGGTTAAAGCCCAGAGTGAATTTTGCACTAAGGGTAGATGCTAGGATAAAAAGGGAAGTAATAAGATTCCTACCGTCAAGAACCCAAGATCCAGTGAGGAAGAACAATGGCAGAAACAATATGGCGTGACTTTGGTACCAGGATATGTGAGCACGCCAACAAGGAGCCCAACCAAGATAGGCTGTGGAGGGGTTAGGTACGTTTCACAGACAAGCTTGGTATTGAAAAGTGAGAATGAGTTTAATGGCTAAACAAAAAAAAAAAAAAAAAAAGGAGGATGAGGGGGGCACCCCAGGCACAGCACTGGCAAGGATGTAGAAGCTGAAAAGAACAAAGTAGATGGGATAAGGTCCATAGCTCTGAGCTGCTGGACCACTATGTTCATGCCCACTCAGGATGGCAGAGTTGCTTTGGATGATGCCAGAAGAACAGGAGGCCAGACTATGAAGGACCTTGAGTGCTACGCTGAGGAAAGCATTTCAGTTCATTTTTCACAGAAAAAACAAAATGAATGTTTTTAGTGCCTTTGTGGGCACTGAAGGGTAAAATAATTAGAATTATGTTTTAGAAAGATCACTGGAAAGGGTGGCACCTGTGACTCGAAGGAGTAGGGGGAGAAGCCCTGTATACCGCAGGTGGCGGGTTCAAACCCAGCCCCGGCAAAAAACTACCAAAAAAAAAAAAAATCACTGGAGATATATATTCTATTAAGGAACCAGAGGTATGGCGTCATTTAGTAGACTGCTGAAATGGTCCAACCCAGAGTCCATTAGGGTCTGAACTAAGACAGTGGTGGTGAAAAAGAAGAAACAGATTTTAAAAATCTGTTCACAGAGAGGTCGTGGGGTTGGGGTGCGTGATAGACTGACTATGGAGGAAAGAAGAGGAAAGTACTGAGATGTTTCTGAGCTTCTGTTCAGGACATGTGACTCGTTTACTCTGCCATTAACTGTATTAGAGAAGGAGAAACACAGGTATAGGAATTTCCCCCAAGAGGCATCCTATTTAGAAAGACAAAACTGAAGCTCAGGGCTAGTAGCTTCTGAGCATTTCTTTGTGAGTGAAGTGCCATCAGACCGCTACACTTTTAACAACTCAAAACAAATAGGCCCTCACCTGTAGGCTAGTGCTGCTCTGAAGTGTTAGGCCAAAATGTAAAGGGAAGGATTCCCTAAGAATAAGGGAAGGATAGTGATAATGGGCTTTTCCAGGCCAAGATCAATGAGCAGAGACTATTCATGGAAATTGGAGAAGGGTGTGGCAAGCTAAGCATTCCAGGACAGTTCATTTAAAACATCTTATTTAAGAAGGGCAATATAGAGGCTGGTGGGAAAGAAGCTCAGGGGACTAGGTTACCACAATCTTGGAAAGGAGTGAACATTGTTTGGATAAAAGCTGTGGCAATGAATGTAGAAACATTTAGTTTGCATTAATATTCACCACAGGAGACAATACTACAGGGGAGTTTACAGAATGCAGTCAATGTCAAGTTTAGTATCAAGAAAAGCAAGAGGCCCTGATTGGCGGCTCCCATCACTTACTTGTGTGATTATAGGCAAACGGCTGTTTCTTACACAATGGGGATGTAACCATCTCACGGGGCCGTGGTTGGAAAACCCACAGAGGGGGCAGAGCACAGGACCCGCTCCAGTCGGTGCTAGGAAGTGGTGCCGCTGTGCCCGTGGGGGTGGGAGCCCATGTTGTAGTCTTTGCTTCGTGGCCTTTGCAAACAAAGATTTAACGGTGAACATTTTCAGCATAAATGCTCTCCTCTTAAACTAGTTTTTCCCTGTGATTTCTGACTCCAGGAGAGGCTGATTTACCATGGAGGTCTGGGAGCATAGAGATGGAGAAGAGGAGGGGTCCTCTGCACGTGAACGAGCTGTGCGGCCAGTGTTTACATATGTTAGAAGTCCACGCGGGAAGGCATAAGAATGCAGAAAACATCATGTTCTTTAAAATATAAACATCAATAAACAAGCGCATGTCACTGACACGAATGCAGATCCACATCCTGTGCTTCGTGTTTGGCAAAACTTCCCCAGAGTTTGGAGTGCGTAGTTCTGCCAAGACAAGAGGTAATTTCAGGTTACAGATAGGAGTCAATTAGAAACTGAATTGAGAATAAATAGGGAGACTAATTTCTTTTGACCTGAGCTGCCAGCACACTGATACCCTTTGGTGGGAAAGCAGATGGAAGAGCTTATCAAGGCATCTGGCCTTTCTTCCCGCAGGCTTCACTCTGGGTGCCCTCTCTGCACAATTAGGGATTTACCAGAGCCCAATGCACATGCCCAGAAAAGCCATCCTTTTAACTGGGTTAGCTTTTAAAAATTCTAGCGTGTTACCAGGTGGGGCATCTTCTCAACATCAGACTGAACATGTTATATAGGAAAAGAGAGAGACATTTTATTACTGAATATGAAATAGTTATGGGAGCAAAGTGGTTGAAAAGTAAATCCCAGACAGTTTAGGGGTCTGAGTAAGAAGTGGAAAACCTAAAACATGAAATCCACGGTGGTTACTTCACAGTCAAACAAATCAAATGCGTTGACAGTACCAGAAGTTTATCTCCTTCCCCCCTCACTGTCCTAAGCTATAAGGAACTCCAGGTGGAATTGTGGCCTGATCCCACGATCCACTGACCACCACGCTTGGTATGCAACGTGGGTCTGGAGCAAGATCTGGAGAGAGTCTTGACATTGCTGGCCTTTGATACGCTCAGGCAGGGAAGGGGCTTCGAAGGGAATGTGTTCTCTTGATGCAAGAAGCATATTCTTCCCATGAAAGTAAAAAATAGACTTTGAGAACAAGGGGGAAATGGAATATACATTCAGAGAATGGTGAACCTCTTCTATGCAATAGTCCAGGAGAAAAGTGAACACACCCAAAGTGAATGTGGTGGAGGGATGTCCTATCCCTTTTAGGGATTATCCTAAAAGGAGAATAAGAAAGCTTTATAAAACTGATATATGTTTACTTATGACATAACTCATGTGAAAGGTAAAAAGTACAGTGGTTGGTGCTGAAGCCTTCATCCCAAATGGGCTTCACCTGTTAGAAAGAATGGTCGTCTACAAGATGTTTTGAGAAATCTACCGCCCCAAGTCATGATCAGCTTTAACTGCTAATGCCTAAACCTTCTTGGCATGGGATAATGCTCTCCACTCCCTATTAAAGGTTGTACCTAACAGGCAAGGACTTGGGAGAGCTAATAGTTGAGCTTGTATTCATACAAGGTACAAGCAACTGTAATCAGTCTTTTTTTTTTTTTTTTGCAGTTTTTGGCCGGGGCCAGGTTTGAATCCACCACCTCCGGTATATATGAGGCCGGCGCCCTACTCCTTTGAGCCACAGGCGCCGCCCTAACAACTGAATCAGTCTTATTCGTGAGGACAGAAAGAGGTAAGAACTAAAGCCTAAGGTCACCAAAGGTACCTACAGAGGATACCATAGAGCACGGAAATAGGCAGTGAAAAGGTAGCTGGAGATAGAAAATTATAACAGTGACAGCTAATATGGGGAATTTGGACAGGTAATATTCATGCACTATATTAATAGGAAGTATTTGGAGTTTAGGAAGAGGATCTGAATTTATTCATTGTAATGTTATATATTTTAGTAATTAAAAACAAGAGAAGAAAGATTTATAACCTGTTTGAAGTTAGCCATTACAAGGCACTTGCAACTGGGTTCTTTAATAATTTTGCACCACTAAATCTGCTGCTCTGGCTATCCATCCATCACCAGCGTCCTGCAGATGGTACGGAATTATTAACCATGTGGACTTAAAACATGAAAAAATAGCCAAAGAAGATTGCTCCACCAACACTAATAAATCACTAAAAGTGAAATTAAAACAGCTTTGGGATAAATAATGGTTGCCAAAACCATTCCTTAAGCCCACAATTGGAAGTAGATTGTGATCAATAATCTCTACAAACGAACAACGGGAAATCTTATTTTCTTCCTTTGGGGCAGTTAACACTTTGTAAGTCTACATGATGATATTAATAATTAATGCCCAGATTTGTGAGACACACACACACACACCATACATATGTCTACTTTCTCAATGAAAAATGTTCTTCTCTAGTGCCAGAAGAGAGTCAAGTCAGAAATATCAGTCTTTATCACATGTAATCCTGTTTTTTGCTAAAAAATGTATAATATCTTAATTTTAAAAGGGAAATTGACAGGAAGAAATAAAGGCAAGCTAGAAAGCTGCTTTTGCATGACTCATCCAAAGAGAAAAAAATAATTTTAGTTTCTGCTGAGAAAGTAAATCAGTAGAAAAATGTTTTTCTGTGGTCACACTGCTGTTAACCATGGAGCTGAAGCACATACCTGTACACATGACTGCATTAAAAATAAAATGAATGTGGGACACAACTACAGGATGGACTCTACCCTACAAACTCAAATATTGTGACTTGGTAGTTCGTATCCTCATATTAACCTGAAAGAAGAGAAAATAAAAATGAAATGAAGTATATCAACCTTATAAAGTGAAATAATTCATGGTTATTGCAGAATTATATTGAAATTGCGCTTTGATTTCAGAATCAGCAGTTCAGAATAAGGAAAGTGAATCAAGAACTGATGAAAATACTATTGGGAAGAAGTCAGAGAAAGGAAAAGATGAAAGGAGTGGCAAGAATCTGTCATAAAACAGATTCTCAGATTATCACAAAGACTGTAGAGAATGCATAGCATGGAAATGGAATTAGTGTCAATTTGGCAGAAAATGAAATAACAACAGTTAAGTGGATGCTCGTGGCTAAGGTAACATTCAGGCTGTTTCAGCCTATCATTCCAGAAGATTGTGACGACAGCTGAAACAACTATTATATGTGAATTGATTACTTTTCTTGACATCCCATTATCAAGCCCTAAAAATAAGTCTTAGCTAGGTCAGGTGTATGCTTTTCACGCACTCAGTTATTTATTCATGAAATACTGGTTAAGGATATATCAAGACCATTATATGCTAGATAATGACATGAAAAATGTGTTGAACTCAGATATATCTTCCAAGTACTTGTACTGAATTTCATCAGACCTAACATGCCACTAATTATAAGTCATACTATTATTTTATGTACATCTAAGAAGAAAAATGCTAATTATATTTGTGACACCATTGATTATAAGACACATTTTGATTGTGGAAATGTTAAGATGTGAAAAATGTGCAGTTGGAATCAATGACATACTCACACAAAATAACCAAAGTTGAGGGTTCAGTAACAATGCCAGGCCATTAAATATATGTTAGCCTCTAGACATTTCGTTTGTAAGTAGTCCATTATTTGCTGTCCTTGGGGAAAAAGTCAAAAGAGATATTTTGAAATCTTTAAAAAAAATGCCTATGGATTAGAATAATTCATTCCCCTTTAAATGCTAAGTCATTGTGTGGAATCAGAGCCAGAACTAGACTGAGGCAATAAGACACTGTCTCTCACTGTCATGAAAAAGCCAAGCATTTGTATGAACATAAGGGAGAACACCTCCTTCAAGTCTGCATTCCAGACACCTTGTCTGCCTTGGCCCTGTCCTGACCCTGGGTGAAATAACCACCTCACAGTCATTTCTGCTGCCTTACCCCTGGATCTGTGGGAGCAGACTTTTCTCCATTTCCCCCTCTGTATTCACTTCTTTTCCTCCTCTCGGTCTTGGACTCTGGGATGCTGACCAAGGTGGACAGCATCACCTAGGTTCTGTTGTCTTTGACCTTGAATTAGTTTAGCCAATAGGAAACACAGGCAGAATATGGGAAGGAGGAAGGAGAGTGAACACATGGTATTTATTTCTCAGGCTGCCTTCCTGCCAATATCTGTTGTTTTTTGACTTCATAATAATGGTCATTCTGACAGGGGTAAAATAGTATCTCATTGTGGTTTTAATTTGCATTTCTCTGATGATTAGTGATGAACACTGTTTCATATGTTTTTTTCCATTTATACATCCCTTTCTTGAGAAAATTCTGTTCATGTCTTTGCCAATTTTTTTGATGGGGTTGTTTGTTTTTCCTTGTTGATTTGTTTGAGTTCTTTGCAGATTCTGAATATTAGTCGTTTGTCAGATGTATAGTTTGTGAATAGTTTCTCCCAGTCGTTAGGTTTCCTGTTTACTCAGTTGAATATTTTCTTTGCTGGGCAGAAGCTTTTGGCACCTGTCCCACAGAAATTATTCCATGACATCGAGAAGGAGGGAATCCTTAACTCATTCTACAAAACCAATATCACTTTAATACCAAAG
>CAUYON010126657.1:0-17614 GCA_963573935.1 Arctocebus calabarensis | reverse complement strand
CCCATATTCTTGTACTATAATTGGGTTATAGACTTCATATGAAAGTTATAAATTAGCTTCATAGTAGGGCTGAGTACGCTGGATACTTTTTCTTCCATTCTTGAGATACTTTGCTAAGTAGAATATGTTCTAGCTCCATCCATGTAAAAATGAAAGGGGTAAAGTCTCCATCTTTCTTTAAGGCTGCATAGTATTCCGTGGTGTACATTTACCACAATTTATTAATCCATTCATAGGTCGATTAGCACTTGGTCTCCTTCCATGACTTAGCAATTATGAATTGGGCTGCAATAAACATTCTGGTACAAAAATCTTTGTTATAATGTGATTTTTGATCTTCTGGATATATACCTAGTAGAGGAATTATAGGATAGAATGGCAGGTCTATTTTTAGACCTCTAAGTATTCTCCAAACATCTTTCCAAAAGGTTTATATTAGTTTGATTCCCACCAGCAGTGTAGAAGTGTTCCCTTTTCTCCACATACAAACCCACATCTCTAGTTTTGGGATTTTCTGATGTGGGCTAATCTTACTAGAGTTAGATGATATCTCAAAGGAGTTTTGATTTGCATTTCTCTGATGATTAAGAATGATGAGCATTTTTTCATGTGTCTGTAGGCTGTGCGCCTGTCTTTTTCAGAGAAGTTTCTCTTCAGGTCCCTTGACCACCCTGAGATGGAATCACTTTTTCTTTTCTTGCTTATACATTTGAATTCTCTGTGGATTCTGATTATTAAACCTTTGTCGGAGGCATAACCTGCAAATATCTTCTCATTCTGAGGGCCGTCTGCTTGCTTTACTTACTGTGTTCTCGGCTGTGCAGAAGCTTTTTAGTTTGATCAGGTCCCAGTAGTGTATTTTTGATGCTGCTTCAATTGCCCGGGGAGTCCTCCTCATAAAATATTCGCCCAGGCTGGTTCTTTCAAGAGTTTTCCCTGCACTTTCTTCCAGTATTTTTATAGTTTCATGTCTTAAGTTTAAATCTTTAATCCAGTGAGAGTCTATCTTAGTTAATGATGAAAGGTGTGGGTGTTAATTATGATTTAAAAAACTGATAGAGTGATTATAATTAAACCTCTACCTAAACTTAAATAGATTTTATCTAAAGAAAATCTGGACAACAACTTGCATGACTTTCAATTGACAGCAGCATAGCAGAAAGGAATTAGTAAGGGACAAAATAAAACTCTGCTAACAACAGAGAAGTTGAGAGCGTGACAAAGACATAGTTTTCATCTCTCTCTGTTGAGGAGGAGAAAACTATGCTTTTTGGTGATGCTTTCCCGGAGCACAGGAAAGCACATAAAAAGCAGAATCCCAAGCTGTAAAACTGAAAAAAGGTAACAACAACAACAAAAAGATGTATTGAAAGATGTGTAAGAAGGAGGACCCTTTAGAGATAATTCTCTAGGGTTGAAGAAATAATTTCCTTCAAACTGGATTTATTGTTTAGCGCAGGGCAGGAACATAGAAAACATGTGATTTGTATCTTCTAAAAGACTACAAAGAGCAGTGTCTCCTGTGAAAGCAGAGTTAACCTTCAGAGGATGAATTTACAATAAAAATCATTAGATGTCGTTTAAAAGCAACATTGCCAAATTAAAAGTTGAAATATATACTTTTTATAAAAATATAGCAAATCAAACAGAAACCTGAACTGAAAGGAGGGACAAACACGAGCACAAGCAAACATGCTTTGGCACCCATGTAGGGTAGACTCATGAAACACACACGCATGTGCACAGAGCAGGCACACATTTATATAGACGTTAACTCACGGAGACATGTATGCACATGTGCAAACATACCAGATACACTGTCACGCGTTACACACTCCAACGTTCATACAAACGCTTTTCTCACGTGAGACCCAGACACACGCGCACACCTATATACTATATTTTGAGATGTATATTGTGTGCTTTTTAGCCTCAGTTTTTGAGTGTAAAAATAAATATGTGCATTATATGTGGGTAGTACAGCTTGGGAGCTGGGGAGTCAAGCGGGCCCTCCAGAGCCACCCTGCCTTCTTGCCTGGCCCACTGGGTGAACAGAGCTTTAGTCTGGGAGGAGCTGAGCTCTGGTAGTAGCAGACCACCACTTCTGGGTGCCACAATCCGGATGTATGTGTGTGTGGGGCGGCCATAGTCATGCGGGGAAAGAGCTGTGGGCCCAAAGCCTGCCAGCGTTGAGAGGACCAAGAGCCCCATGCAGTTCCCAGGGACCTGTCTGGCTGCCCACAGGTCAAGGGGCCTCAAAAGTTCCTGCCCCATTGGCCATAGACCCTAAGGTGGCAGGGAAGGCAGGGAAGCATTCACAGATCCTGCAGCTGTAAAAGAGCAGTGTGTCACATGTCACTTCTGACACTTCTTGTCGGGGCCCAGGACTGGCCAGGCCTCGGGCCAGCTTAATAAGTTCCGAATGCGGATGCTAAGTTACCTTGCTCAGGTTCAGTTTCTTTTAGGTGCCTGAGGGCTATCTACTTTAGCTGGAGAGAGAGAAAGTGTGTGTGTGTGAGTCTTAGAGAGAATAAAGCAGTCTTTTTAGAATAGATAGATTTTGGTCTTTAGTAGAGCTTGGTGATCTTCAGCACAGAGAGTCAGAGTAAGTTGGTCTGTGATAGAATGCACTTGCTCCTTGACTGCCTTCTCCTCCAGCCTAATATAAGGCTGATCTCTTGCCTCTCAAAACTACAAGTGTAGGGCGGTGCCTGTGGCTCATAGAAGTAGGGTACCAGCTCCATATGCTGAAGGTGGCAGGTTCAAACCCAGCCCCGGCCAAAAACCTCAAAAAAAAAAAATCTACAGATGTAGAGACTGCCAATTCACCACTGCTCTCATCTCACAAGCTCTCATGTTTTTGTTAGGAGAGTTAAATCCCTCTCTATGCACCTCAACCCAGGTGTTCCATTATTGGGCTGTACAGGTATTTCTTGTAACTCTCACTTTTCCTAGCCATAGGCTGTATGGGCTGCAACAGCAGTGCACTCTGAATTTTGCCAGGGGAGAGTTAAACCTCACCAGATATGTCTATCCCAACCCAGAGTCAGCCACTTTTTGGAGGAGAATTTTCCTGAGAGTTTGGTCCAAAACCTGGGTGCACATTATACCCAAGAGCACATTATACATGGCAAAATATGATAGTCAATAAATATACACATACAAATGACACAGAGATACATATGTGTACATTTGCATAATGCATACACAAAAGAACAGACACAAGGACAGCAAAACACAACCACACATGACGTATGTGTACATAAATAGACACACAAAGCAAAGGGATAAAAAGTATTTTTAGAAGAATTGGAGAAACAAAGATCAACTCAAATTAACCCACATGAAGAAAGCCAACAATCCCATAAATCAATGGGCAAGAGACATGAATAGAACCTACTCTAAAGAAGACAGATGAATGGCTAACAAACATATGAAAAAATGCTCATCATCCCTAATTATTAGAGAAATGCAAATCAAAACCACCCTGAGATACCATCTAACTCCAGTGAGAATGGCTCATATCACAAAATCTCAAAACTGCAGATGCTGGCATGGATGTGGAGAGAAGGGAACACTTTTACACTGCTGGTGGGACTGAAAACTGATACAATCTTTTTGGAAGGAAGTTCTCAAAGAACACAAGCTAGACCTCCCGTTTGATCCTGCAATCCCATTACTATAGGCATCTACCCAGAAGGAAAAAAATCCTTTATCATAAGGACACTTGCACTAGACGGTTTATTGCAGCTCAATTTACACTGGCCAAAATGTAGAAACAGCCTAAATGCCCACCAACCCAGGAATGGATTAACAAGCTGTGGTATATGTACACTACGGAATACTATTCAGCCATTAAAAAAAAATGGAGACTTTATAGCCTTTGTATTAACCTGGATGGAAGTGGAACACATTATTCTTAGTAAAGCATCATAAGAATGGAGAAGCACGAATCCCATGTACTCAACTTTGATATGAGGACAATTAATGACACGGTGGGGGTGAGGGAAGGGGAAAGCAGAGAGAGAAAGAAGGTGGGAGTGGGTGAGAGGAAGAGCAGAGAGAGGGATGGAGTGAGGGGGGTGGGGTCTTGGTGTGTGCCATCCCTTTGGGGGCAAAACACGATTGTAAGAGGGACTTCATCTAACAAATGCAATCAGTGTAACCTTGTTTCTTGTACCCTCAATGAATCCCCAACAATTAAAAAAAAAAAACAAGAGGGGAGGAAGATTTGTAAAACAAAGATTACTTGTACAATTAAATGTGAGTAGTAGATGTCTATTACAATATTACCTGTATTTGTCCATATGTTTTATATTTTTCACAACATATAACCATAATATTAGAGTATTAATATTAATTTTTGCATGCATTTTTGTTACTTAGTAAAACTCAAATGTCACCCCCATTTTGGAAGCCTTGTTGGGTTTTCACAGCTCCGGGTTCAGTACAGGCCTTTTGGTGGCTTTCATCATTTATTTATTCATTACAACTTCATTGTAAACTGTTGAAAGTCTCAATAGCAGTGAGTGGTGTTCACTCTTTGTATTCTATTCAAAGTGTAAAGCCAGAATGGCATATAACATGAGTATATGCTTAATAAATACTTATTCAGCGAAATAAAGGAGCCAACTTATGCTTCCTATAATTGCTGATAAAGTGTGATGAAGGTTGCTGATAAGAAGGAGGAAAGAAATGGATATGAAGAGGGCGGCACCTGTGGCTCAGGGAGTAGGGCACCAACCCCATATACCGAGGGCTGCGGGTTCAAAGCCGGCCCTGGCCGAAGTGCATCAAAAATTAGCCGGGTGCTGTGGTGGGCACCTGTAGTCCCAGCTACTTGGGAGGCTGAGGCAAGAGAATCGCTTAAGCCCAAGAGCTGGAGGTTGCTGTGAGCTGTGACTCCATTGCACTCTACCGAGGGCGATGGAGTGAGACTCTGTCTCCACAAAAAAATAAAAAAAAAGAAATGGATATGAAGAAAGGTACCCTCCTGGGACAATACCCCTGAGAATCTAATTTGTTTATCAAATCCTCAGAAGCCTAGATTTCTTTCTTTCTCAGTCTGCTCAGATGCCATAACAAAATACTATGGAGTAGAAATTTCTTAAGTAAAACGAATTTATTCCTCACAGTTCTGGAGCCTTTGAAGTCCAAGATTAAGATGCCAGCTGATTATGTTGCTGGTGAGGGCTGTCTTCCTGTCTTGCAGACAGCTGCCTTCTCACTGTGTCTTCACACAGCATAGAGAGAGCTCTGGTGTCACTTCCTCTTCTTTTAAGGACACTAATCCTACCATGAGGACGGTAGGATGGCCTTATCTAACCCTAGTTACCTGCAAAAGGTCTACCTCCAAATACCATGACAGTGGGAGTTGGAGCTTCAACATGTGAGTTTCAGGAGAATACAAACATTCGTCCGTAACATCAATCCAGAGTTACTTATCCACCTGTGAATATTATTACAAAATGAGCAGGGCTCTGGGGATTGTTACCCTAGTCAAAGACTCACATACGGGTCCAACAAAGAGGGGAAAATAGTTGCAGAATTGAATGGCCGCATTCTTCTCATCATGTTTCTATGATCAGTTCACATACCTGAGTGCCAGGGGAAATAAATGAATGTCAAAGCTGATGTTCTTTATGATTCCCATCAGCTTGTCATCGTCACTGATTTCTCCCCTGTCCAGCTGAAGGAGCATTATAGAATTTTGCAATCAATGATAGACTTTTCTAACCTATTATACAACCCTTGAATGGTCCACATTGGTTTAAGGCAAAAGTCATTTCAATTTTTAATTATTGAAAAGGAATGCTTTGATACATTCATTCCTTAAGGTAAAAAAATATATATGTATACCAAACATAAGTGTAAGCAGTTAGAATTAGATTTAGATAATTCCTCTAAAAGCCAATGTAATAGCATTATCAATTATTGCAAATCTAAATAACTATTTCCATAGGAAGGTGAGTTATGTTAACATAACCAAATAATTGAGTACTGATGGACCAAAGGGTATGTAATTATTCATTAACTGGACACGATGCTGATTCATCACTGTGCCCATGGAGATCATTACCCACATAAATAGGAGATCTGATTCACTTATTTAAGGCAGCAAAGAAGGCTGCTCTTGCTTTTTATCCTGAAATAAAAAAGATTGCATTTTCATTTTTAATCATGAGATTAAAAATTGCATATTTTTCCTCATTCGGAACATTAAGCTTCCAAGTTTGTAAGACAAACTTCCAAGTCTCCCATTGTCAAAAGAAGTTTTTGGGAATTCTTCCCACCTAGTCAGTTTCCATAAGCCTCAGGATTCAAACTGGTGACTCATCGTGCTAGTTCTCTAGCAATAGGCTGGTCTTTCTTGCCATTGCTCTCTCCATAATTTTACCCTTGAGAAACCAGTTTCTCCTAACTGCAAATTCACATTAATAAAACTGGGTGATAGCTCGGCGCCTGTGGCTCAACGGGCTAAGGCGCCAGCCACGTACACCTGAGCTGGCAGGTTCGAATCCAGCCCGGGCCAGCCAAACAACAATGACAGCTGAACCAAAAAATGGCCGGGTGTTGTGGCAGGTGCCTATAGTCCCAGCTACTTAGGAGGCAGAGGCAAGAGACTCGCTTGAGTCCAGAATTGGAGGTTGCTGTGAGCTGTGATGCCACAGAACTCTATCCAAGGTGACAGCTCTGTCTCAAAAAAAAAAACAAAACTGGGTGATAATTACCCAAGGACTCACTAACAAAAAGCCTAGTGTCGGGAGAAGGATTCTATAATTAATATACGGGATTTGGTTTTGCTCTTGTTTCCCTCCAGGTGATGATTTGTTTTCCCCTATAACCCATTAACGATCTTTCATACAGCGGCATTGCAATGGTCATTGTAAAATTGATTTGAAAGCTAGCCAGTGGAAAATACATTAATGGTAAAGAAAAGTGAGTTTTTGGACACGACTGTCTGATGTCTTATTCTATTCCCAGGCTGCCTCAAGTCTGTTTCCCAGAGTTTTTCACTAGCTATTGGCCAACTGCACTATGAACCACTCTCCCATCTATTCTTACTTAGTACTACAAAACACACAAAGAATCTTGTGCAGGCATATATATATAGCTAGGCATTCACCCATCTGACAAGCCTTTACTTTGTCCCAATTTATGGTGGACACATTTTGGGGCTCTGTTAAGATTCAAAAACTACAACAGTCACTTTTGAAAGAATGTGCATGTATGTGTGATATAAGAAATGATATGGTTCAGAAAATCACAGAGAAAATACAATGACCGATGACTATTTCAAAAAATGTTCACATCTACCAGGAATTCAAGAAATATAAAGGAAGATGACAATGCGGAGCTGCCACCTATCTAATTAGAAAAACCTTTTAAACATATCAATACCCCGTAGCACAACAGCTACTCACAAATCTTCCTTATTAACAACAACAAATAGAAAAACAACTTTTTCAAGGTATTGAATCGTACAGGACTGTGGTTCCCAACCCTGGGGCTGTAGACCAGCAGTGCTCCTGGTTTAGAACCAGACCACACACCAGCAAGTGAACAGCAGGCTAGTTGATGAAAGCTTCATCTATATTTACATGTACTCCCCATCGCCTGTATCGCCACCTGAGCTCCACCTCAGATCAGCAGCTCATTAGATTCTCAGGGTACCATGAACCCTACTGCAAACCTCGCATGCAAGGGATCTGGGCTGTCCTTACTAGATCCTAATGCTTGGTGATCTGTGGTGGAGCTGAGGGTGGTGCTACTCTGGGACCCTCTAGTTGCGGGAAAATAAGCTCAGGGCTTCCACTGATTCTGCATTATAGTGAGTTGTGCAATTATTTCATTATATATTAAATGTAATAATAACAGAAATAAGTGTAATGCATTTGAAATCATCCTGAAACCCTCTCCTTACCCCCACTCCCCAGTCCCTCTTCCAGGAGACTGGTCCCTGGTGCCAAAAAGATGCCATAGGACACATCGAGATGATATAAACCAATCAGATAGACTCACTAACCTTGTCAGGACCTGGTTTCTGCAAATGCATGTGATGTAATTCTGTCCATGAGACATAACAGGAAATCCCCAGGGGACCATAGATGCCTAAGAAAGATTTTCTTCTTACTTAGAAAGGGACCCAAGATTTTAAATCTCTCTGCTTTCTTGGCTTTGAATCTTGTTTGTATACCTCTTGATCCAGCAACTCTATTTCTAGGTATTTATCTTAAAGAAATAATCAGAGAAGTATGCAAATAGTTACATTCAAGGCTGTTCAGCAGCAGTTAGGCTATTCTCTTGAATGGGGTAGACGTGAATAGAATCCATTTACTACAATGAAAAATTAGAAATAATCATAAATGTCCAACAATAAGAATTTTATAAAGTAAATTATGAGAATCCATAAGTTACTACATATTCATTACAAATCGTATTGCAGATAAATGACAAATTCTTCATGACATATTAAGCACGCACAAAATAAAAATTTTTAGAAATGTATGTGTACTGTATCCATTCATTGATACATTCATTCACCTTGCACCTGGTGGAAGGGACTGTATTCATTTGTTTCCTGGCCAAGGAACCCATACACCTATATATACCCTGAGACTAAAGGCCTAAAGGAGGAGATGGGGAAAGACTGGGAGAGAAACCGAGAGAGCTTCTCTCTCCCCACTAGAATTTTCTCCCTCTAACAGATGCCTTAATGTTTTCTGTATTCTTTTCTTTCTTTTCTGTGAATAAATTCTGTCTTACAAAAAAAAAAAAAAAAAAAAAAGAATCCAGTGAACGGTAGCTGCTCAAATTGTGTCAGCTTTAAGAAATGAAGAGATTTTTGCACCAGTCCAGAACTCCCAGGGTAAAATAGATACAAACCTTTCCCTGACTACAGAGAAGTTGTTCAGAGTCACTCAGAGTTGGGGAAAGGCTGACACATGGACGGCAAAATGCAGACGGCTCCTGACACGTGCGGAATCATACTGACTGTAAGTTGCCTGCTTCTCTCCCCAAACGGAGAGTATCAATCACTCAGCCACACGATTTACTTGTTAGTAGGTTGTGAGCTTCAAGGGTAAAGACAGTTCCTTTTATTTCTGATAGACTCATAGCAGGTACTCACAAATATGGTCAAATTACAAAACAGAGAAATTGTTGTCTTTAAAGTCCATGACATGGTGATTAAGATATGCGAATTATTCCAGATGGAGATTTAAAATTTCATAAGAATTGAGAAAAAAATTCAAAGCGGAAAAATTATTATTCACTATTTTTTCTGAAAAGAAGCTAAATCAGAAAATAAGATAGATGCTCTAATGGTATCTGCATAACAGCTTATAGCTTTTCTATTTCTGGGGTTTCAATTCCAATCTTTCAAGATCCAGTTACAATTAATCTGCTTGAAATGTGTAATCTCTATATTTTACCTATACATACTAAGGTCCTTTTAATCCCCCCCTAAGAACTTAACCTTCTTGATGTTATAGTTCTAATTTTATTTATTTATATTTATTTTTGTTACATTTAAATTGCCCAGAGCACAATCTAAACTAAATGTTATGAGTGGAATACATGTAAGAATTAATCGAAAAACATCATGACATACTCTACTATTAAATAAAGAAAACACAGGATAATGTAACCATATCCTTCTCAAAAATTTTTTCAAAAGTAATAAAATACCTACTATAGCCTTATAAAGATCTTTTTAGAGAATAATATCAACCTACCAGTGGGAATTCTCCTTTGTCATAGAATTATTACTAAGTCCCAAAGTTGGAGACCAAAAAAAGTAAGTATCCTAATTTATATGTTCTAAGAAGGACTTGTGATTAGGGCTAGCCACCCCTTTACAAGGCTTAGTAAAAGGGGTGAGCTCAGAGCATAGATTCCAGTAGGGGAGATTTTCAAAATATTCACTAACCAGTTTGGCACAATACTGACTAGTTCAAATGGATGCCGATTATTAACAACCATGTGGCTCCACAAGCTAATACTGTCTCCTTTTACTCTCCAGTGATAGCAGGTGAAGACAAGAGCAGATCCCACCTGTGGGGAATGCAATTTCTTGTCATCCCGGGTCAGAGAAGGAACACCAGGGAAGGATGAAGGTTGCTTTTGACAATGGACGACTGGAATCGATTCGTCCATTGCCCTGGAAATATCGTGGTCTTTCCTGGTGTTAGTGGGAAGGCCACAGATTACCTGTGAGAAGGGGCTGGGGACTGCTCCTCCTTACTGACTCGGGAGATGGATCCCTCATCTGCCAACACTGTATTAGGTTGGGGAATACTATTGCTGTATTTGTAGTGCCACCATGTGATTGCCAAAGAGACACCAGAAGGAGGCAGTGTGATCAGCCCAAGGGAACACAGAGCTTAAACGAACTACCCACAGATAAACATCTTTCTCAGCAGGGCAGATTTGCCTTCACCTGTCTGCACTAAATACAAGAAGCTTAGTGCTCCTTTTTTTTTTATTTGTTTGTTTGTTTTTATTGTTGCCCTTCATCTGTCCACACCAAATACACGAAGCTTAGTGCTCATTTTTTTTTTTTTTTTAATCATTGGGGATTCATTGAGGGTACAAGAAACCAGGCTACACGGATTGCATTTGTTAGGTAAAGTCCCTCTTACAATTGTGCCTTGCCCCCAAAAGGTATGTCACACACTGAGACCCCACTCCCCTTGCTCCTTCCTTCTCTCTCTTTGCTCTTCCTTTCCCCACCCCCTCCTCTTCTCTCTCTCTCTGCTCTTCCCTTCCTACCCCCCACCATGTCATTAATTGTCATCAATTGTCCTCATATCAAAATTGAATACATAGGATTCATGCTTCTCCATTCTTGTGATGCTTTACTAAGAATAATGTGTTCCATTTCCATCCAGGTTAATACAAAGAATGTAAAGTCTCCATTTTCTTTAATGGCTGAATAATATTCCATAGTGTACATATATCATAGCTTGTTACGCCATTCCTGAGTTGGGGGGCATTTAGGCTGTTTCCACATTTTAGTGATTGTAAATTGAGCTGCAGTAACTAGTCTAGTGCAAGTGTCCTTATGATAAAAGGATTTTTTTCCTTCTCGGTAGATGCCCAGTAATGGGATTGCAGGATCAAATGGGTGGTCTAGCTTTAGTTCTTTGAGGGTTCTCCATACTTCCTTCCAAAAAGGTTGTATGAGTTTGCAGTCCCATCAGCAGTGTAAAAGTGTTCCTTTCTCTCCACACCCACACCAGCATCTGCAGTTTTGAGATTTTGTGGTGTGGGCCATTCTGGCTGGGTTTAGATATCTCAGGGTGGTTTTGATTTGCATTTCTCTAATAATTATGGATGATGGGCATTTTTTCATATGTTTGCTAGCCATTTGTCTGTCAGGCTCTTACTGACAGATCCCTCCTGGGACAGTTCTTCACTGGCTAGTTGTCACAGGAGTGGCTGCTGGGACCTGCTCAAACTGGTGCTCGTGTATACCTTGAAGCCCACCTTTCTAGCAGGCCTTGGAGTCCAGAGAAGGCAGCCTCCACCCTCTGCAGCTTCTCTCTTCCTATGGATGGAAGAAAATTCTCAGGAAGCTGCCACGCCTGCCTTCCAGTGGCAAGAGGAATGCTTTGCAGACGGGTGTTTTGCAGTGACCTACTGTGTGGAGTGAGTGTGCCAGGGCCCTCTTGGCAGGCAGATTTCGCAGGTAGCCTTGTGTGTTGGCTATACACTGAAACAGTGCATGGTCTAGCACTCTGCACAGTGGCAGGCTCCTGAGTGTCAGTTTGTTAAACACCCAGTGGGCTCTTGGGGCAGCCTGTAGTGGACCATGCCCTCACTTCAAAGTGTTGGTCCCAGTCTAAAGAAGACAGACGAATGGCTTAGTGCTCATTTTATCAGAGATGTCCACTTCCTCGTGCTCCAGCTCCCTCACTGAGGTCTTCACTTTATGTCTTGTCTTTGCCCACTTAGGACCCTTCCTCAGGCCATCAATATGCTCCCCACTTCAGCAGCCCAAGCGATGTCATGTTTGACTCTCTTTTCCATCTTGTTCCCAATAAAGGGTCCTCTCTCTTGTTTTTCCTCCTCGGTGCTTCAGTTCCTTCAATTACGTCACTAATTCTAAAATGTCTAATATTGAATCAAAAGTTTAGTTTATTATATTTCAAACAAGAAACAGTACAATAAAGCCATGCACCTAAGTTATAAAGACAGTATTGCTATCTTACAGTAGCTTGTTTATGTCAGCAGTGAAGAAGCTTGGAGAGTGAGTTGCCATGTTACTGTAAAAGGCTTATTGAGAATGGAATATTTCTCCCATAAGAAGTGATCCAAAGCCTAGAGGAAGTGCTAGTCAGTTGGTGCAAGGTCTAGTGAATACAGTGGAGGACAGAGAGTTTCCAAGTCTGGATTCTATTGCTTGAGCAGCACCATTTGCAGGACATGTGGTCACCCATTGTCTTGGAAGAGGATTGGCCTGTTTCTATTGACCTATCTCAGCTGCTTAATCACAGCATGTTTATCATGTCTTCTGATTGTTGGAGTAGACATCCCTGTCATTGGCTGACCAGGTTTCATGAAGCTGCAGTGGGTAACACCAGTACTGGACCACCAGACAGACACCAATAGCTTTTGTGATGAATATTCAATTTGGGACTATGTTTTGGCACTTCATGTTTATCTAACCATTGTGCTCAACACTTGCAACTGTCAAAATGAATCAATTTTTCATCTCATATAACAATACCTTATAGAAATGGTTCACCTTTATGTTGTGACAGCAAAGAAAGGCAAGCTTCAAGACAATTATTCTTCTGATGCTCATTTAATTCATGCAAAACCCAGTGATTTGTTTTACTGCATCAAAAATTAGCCGGGCACTGTGGTGGGCGCCTGTAGTCCCAGCTATTTGGGAGGCTGAAGCAAGAGAATTGCTTAAACCCAAGAGCTGGAGGTTGCTGTGAGCTGTGACTCCACAGCTCTCTACTCAGGGTGATAGAGTGAGACTCTGTCTCCACACACACAAAAAAAAAACCAAAAACCCTACTAAAATAAATAAATAAATTAAAGGTCCAATGTTGTTGGAATAGCGACATCAGGCCTTGCAGCTAATTTACACATAGACTGGAGATGAATTTTCTTCCACTATAGCTTTCAGCTCATCATTATCCGTGTTGGTGTCATGTTGCCCACATGGCTCATTTTCAAAATGAAAATCACCAGAATGGAACTTCTCAAACCGTCCTGTACTGTGCACCCTTTAGCAACATCCTTCTCAAACACTTAGTTGGGATTTCAGGCTGTCTGCACTACGCTGGTTCCACAATGGAACTTATATTTAGAAATAACAGAAGTTTTTTTTTGTAGAGACAGTCTGACTTTATCACCCTCGGTAGAGTGCCATGATGTCCCAGCTCACAGCAACCTCCACCTCCTGGGCTTAGGTGATTCTCTTGCCTCCGCCTCCCGAGTAGCTGGGGCTACAGGTGCCCACTACAATGCCCAGCTATTTTTTTGTTGCAATTTGGCTGAGGCCGGGTTTGAACCTGCCACCCTCAGCATATGGGGCTGGTACCCCACCCACTGAGCCACAGGCATCGCCCAGTAACATAAGTTTTTGACTTATCCATGGTTTCACAAAAATTTCTCTAAAAAGAAATTCGAAGGATAATTACAACCCTGATGTACATTTGAAAAAATGAGGATGCACCTTCACAATAAAGAAATTAAAAACAAACAAAATAACCAAGAAACATCAAAGTGAAGTATCAGATATGGCAACTGTCAAACTTAGTACTTAAGAGAATTTGATATTTCTTACTTAATAACCTAATAATTCTTATAGCACATCTTTGTGTACATTATTTAAAAAATATTATTCCTTATAGTTGGAGGCAGCCCCATCATTACTTGGCAATCACAGAATGAGCTGAAGTTCAGCAATCCCAACCCCTCTCTCTTCCGTGGAGTTTTGGTCCATTAAAAAAAACAAACACAAAACCTTATACAATCATACCGGGGAGCGATGTTTAAAATGCTATAAAAGAAGATAAAATGAAGATCATTAAAATAACCCTCACAAAAAGTTCAAACCTTCATCAAAAACCTTTGCTGTATGAAATTTTTGTGGAATTTATGTTCAGTTAAAGAATATGGTATTCATCCAATTATCCAGTTAGCAAACTGACAATTGGCAGAATTTGGGTTTGGTGAACTGGTTTCAGCAAATTAATTTCCATTAAATTGGCCTTGAACACTATCCCAACTTCAGAAGATAAAATTTGAAGAGAAAGGGGAAGCACTTGAGAGAAGTTCTCAACTTTTTCACTCATTCCAAGATGACATGATCTGAACTTTAGGGAGGGAAAAGAAATAATTTTTTTATTTTTTAAAATTTTTACACATACATATGTTTATTAGGTATCCACTTTTGCCTTCACAGAATTTAAAGGCTTAAAATTTAATAACAATAACAATGTTTAAGATAAGGACTAGAAACAAAAACCACGTAAAAAATGAACGAAGATAAATACATTCAGAAAAGAAATCAGATGATTACTGCATCGAAATATTAAGCAATATTAATAATAATAATGCCAAGAAAGTATCATTCACATTGTCAAATTAAAGTATGTCTATTATAGAATGCTTTGACTCTGAGGCTCAGTATGGAATCATCAGTTAACTTATTTTTTCCCCCAAAGTCTCAAAAAATAGACAACTAATATTATATAAATAAAAGTAAAAGATAGTTTCAAAAAACAGATAATGCAAAATCTTATAGACAATAGAAAAAGAAGAAATATTTCAAAATAATTCTACTTGATCTGGATACACCTGATATTGAAATTGGAGAAAATATATTGTTATAAAGGGAAATTATAAACATATGCAATATCCTAAACAACATATTGACAAGTTGAATTAAAAATTAATGTTTAAGTAATGTACTTTGGTCAGAATTGAATCCAATTTATGTGAGAATTAGTCAGTATTTTTTTCTTTTTTTTTTTTTTTGTTTTCTTTCCCTCACCTCTCCCTCCTTCTCTCTCTGTCTGCTCTCTCCTTCCCCCGTGTCCCACTGTGTCATTAATTGTCCTCAAATCAAAGTTGAATACATAGGATTCATGCTTCTCCATTCCTGTGGTGTTTCACTAAGAATAATGTGTTCCACCTCCATCCAAGTTACTACAAACGCTGCAAAGTCTCCATTTCTCTGTAATATTCCATGATATACATACACCATAGCTTACCAATCCATTCCTTGGGCTGAAGGACATTTAGGCTTTTTCCACATTTTAGCAATTGTAAATTGGGCCGTGATAAATGGCCTAGTACAAGTGTCTTTATAATAAAAGTTTTTTTCTTCTTCTGGATAGATGCCCAGTAATGGGATTGCAGGATCAAACGGGAGGTCTAGGTTGAGTTCTTTGAGCTTTCTCCATACTTCCTTCTAAAAATGTTGTATTAGTTTGCAGTCCCAACAGCAGTGTAAAAGTATTCCTTCCTCCCCACATCCATGCCAGCATCTACAATTTTGAGATTTTGTGATATAGGCCATTCTGGCTGGAGTTAGATCGTATCTCAGGGTGGTTTTAATTGGCATTTCTCTAATACTTAGAGATGATGAGCATTTTTTCAAGTGTTTACTGGCCATTCATCTGTATTCATCTCTCTTCCCCATTGATAGATGGGATTGTTGGTTTTTTTCTTGTAGATTAATTGAAGTTCTGTATAGATCCTGGTTATTAAACTAAAAGAATGAATTTTAAATCAAACAGGAGATAGATATTTAAAAGGAGAACCAACTGAGCAACTAAAATAAACCCATTCAAATACTGAAAGTGATGGAAAGGTCCTGAAATGAACCTGAGATACCACTTAAAGAAAACATTATTTAGCTGCTACATGAGGCCCAGAGTGCATAATTAAAAGCAATGATTAAAAAAAGATTCAAACTTTTGTTTTTGCATCCAAAGTACCTAAGATTTTTCTATAGCCAAGAGAAATCATTTGGAAATGGGAATTTCACAAGTTTTAATATAGCAAAATGCAATAGTTTGTGAGTAAGTAATTTTTCTCTTACTTAAACAATATTTAATTTGCTTCCTGAGCTCCCTTAGCTTATAAAAGCATCTCATTTCATTGCAATTTGATAATTCTTTAAATTTCCTTATTAATTCAAGAGATAAATTAAAATATAGGCCATTTTGACTTATTCCTCCTCAGAAATGGTGCAGAACAATTCCTTTTCTCATTCATCCTCTGCCAAGGCCATTTCTTGGATTGTCCTATGAGAGTTTTTAAAGCAAGATAAAAAGTATGGTTGGAAAGCTCCCCATTGCAGAGATACGCAATGCCCAAGTGGAGGCCAGTTCTCCCTGGTGCTGTACATTTCTGCTTTTCCAGACAAACATAACTGTGGTGAGAGGATCACCAACATATCCAAGTCTCTTTTTTTTTTTTGCATTATAAAGTCCAAGTGTGCGGGACTCTGAATTAATTATTATCTAAAATCTGACACATTCATGAAAGTGCTTAACTTAATGTCATCCAAGCACTGCCCTTGTGTTTTAAATTGTTAAATGCTATGTTTTGTTCACATTTCATTAATTCAAGTAAATTAGTCAAGTGAAGTCTATGAACGTTTTGTAATTTGTCTTGTCATTTGGAAATGTACCGGAGGCCAGAGACTTGATTTTTGGCTTACAAAGTAGCTTTTGAACTGTCCTGGGGGAATTTTTGTAGGTATGCAAGAATGGTAGTAATGATTTTGGGAGGAAACTTTATGACTTTGTTCTGTTCTTTTATCCTAATTGACTTTTTGCCACTTTTCTCCATTTCAGGATTCTCCATTCCTGCCATTGACTGTAAAGAACTGAAGAAAGTACAACCAATTTTCCAGGGACCACCCTGACCCTTAGAGTAAGTATTCATGAGTTCCAAAGTCAGTTTAAACATCTGTTTATTTAATGTATTCAGTAGTAAAATTAAAATTGTACTTCATGAGAAAACTCAGATATGAAAGCCTACTATTAAATCATTATTTTGACCTTTAATCTGTAAATGGCATACCTTTGCTGACCATACCAGCTATACGTAGAGGTTTTCTAGGTTGGAAGAGTGTTGTCTAGTTGAATGATTCTTTCTTGTGATGTTTCTGTCTGCCCACTCCATCCCTCCCTCGCCTGAAGAGATACACAATGTCCTTGCCTCTGACTTTTCCTTTCACCTCATTAAATCCTCTATTTCTCAGGCTCAATACTCTTCCACTTAAAAGTTAACACTTCTACATTGCAGGTGGGAATGCAAACTAATACATTCCTTTTGGAAGGATGTTTGGAGACTACTTAGAGATCTAAAAATAGACCTGCCTTTCGATCCTGTAATTCCTCTAGTAGGTATATATCCAGAAGACCAAAAATCACATTATAACAAAGATATTTGTACCAGAATGTTTATTGCAGCCCAATTCATAATTGCTAAGTCATGGAAGAAGTCCAAGTGCCCATCAACCCACAAACGGATTAATAAATTGTGGTACATGTACACCATGGAATACTATGCATCCTTAAAGAGAGATGGAGACTTTACCTCTTTCATGTTTACATGGATGGAGCTGGAACAT
>CAUYON010126655.1:0-28348 GCA_963573935.1 Arctocebus calabarensis | reverse complement strand
TACATTAGTGCAATCAAGGGGTACAATGTGCTGGTTTCATATACAATCTGAAATATTTTCATCAAACTGTTTAACATAGCCTTCATGGCATTTTCTTAGCTATTATATGAAGACATTTGTCTTCTGTATTCTTAATAGAGACCTCAACATCCACTCATTAACCAGAGTCTGTTGACCATTCAGATACAAAACAAATAACCTGTGACCAGTGCAGCCTGGCTACTAGTATGCTGAGCAGCTCTGGCACAGGGTCAGTGTGCTGCAGAATGTGCCCCTTGAAATTCATACTATGTTGATAGTCTATTGCCAGTGTGATAACATTAAGAGGTGGAACCTTTAGCAGGTGGTTAGGTTTTGAAGGCTCCTTGTATAGGATCAATGCCACATAACGAGGCCCCACACAGCTTTTGTCCCTTTTGCCCTCTTGCCTTCCATCATGTGAGGACACAGCAGTGAGGTGCCACCTGGCAACACAGAATGCACATTCACCAGACACCAAATCTGTTGGCAACTTGATTTTAGACTTCTCAGCCCCAGTATTGTGAGAAATAAATTTCTATTATGTGTAAGTTACCCAGACTGTGGCCTTTTGTCATACAGTGATACCAACAGGAACAAACAAGTGCTGGTCAGATTTTGCTATACTGGAAATTTGTGCTGTGTGATGGCATCGATCACATAATTCATCGTTAACTGTTTATATATTTCTCTTTTTTCCATCTGCTAAGTTCCTTGAGAGCAAATTTCTCTAAAACATTTGTCGGATGAATGGATGATGAATTTATTGGAGAAATATCTTTAGGTTTGAGATTTGTTTGAAGAGGTATTTCTTTACCTCTCACTTCTACTAACCTCAGTAAATTACATTTGTTTTTTTTAAACCTCTGCTCATGGAGTAGAAGAAAATCTCAGTCTCTGCGCAATCTCAATAACTAAATGTAAACAAACATATGGGTAAAACTGAAATATATTTCTTTCATTAAAGATCTAGTGATAAACCCAGTACGAGATGAGGAGTGGAGTAATCTCCTTATGGAAACTCAGTGCACCTGTCCTAGCTATTGGCCTTGTTACTGTGAACAGAGGTGAAGTGGCCCTGAAATGAGAGGAAGCTAGCGTTTGAGGGAAAGAGTGCAGAATTCTCCCCAGCTGCCTCCAGAGCGGAACGATCGGTCGATGAAGAGAAGGCCACTGTGGAAAAGGGTCTCCTTTTCTTAGAGGAAGTGTCCTAAGTGTTACAGTTAAAACCCATCAGAGAGAGCTGGGGGGCGAGCACATCCTTTGACTGTGCTGTGGTAGATAAATGGGTCTTCACTTGGGACTAGCGGTATTTATTTATCGGTGTAGAGCTCATTTATTCATTATAATAACACTGAAACTACATTTGGGACATTTATTTACATGAAGTAGAGTCTTTAAAAAGTTCTATTTTGAAAGCCATTTCATGTCCTCTTAATGCCTTTCGTTAAACTATTCCTAGTTAAATTCTCAAGTACGAGGCATTTAGTAGGGAAATGAAAACATTACAGGGAGCGAGCAGATGGGGCGGAGGCAAGGGCGGCAAAGGGCCCAGTTGTGCAAGTTTCCAGGCGTGGCCACCACGTCCCCACCCGGACTCCCTAGCTGGTAATTCCCACTAAATCCATGCTGAGGGTAACTCAAGGGCTCTGGAGAAGAGCACGGTGTCTCTTTATTAAGTAAAGAGACACGATACGGTATTTGTTCAAGAAGAATAAATAAAAGCCTATTGGATAAACACCGACTGGATGGCCGTTTTCAAGTCTTCGCACCACACCTGCACCTACTCGGCACACTGCGCTGTGATGTCCCCTTGACCGCTTAAAAAATGCCTTCTCTGTTATGGCGGTACGCTGATTGGCTTTTTTTTTTTTTTTTTGAAAAATAATACATTAGGCCCGAGAGGTGATTAATATTAGCAGAGAAGAGTCTGTTTGCTCTTGAACCAGGGCGGTTCTAGGAATGGCTTTCTGCGGTTTGACACTGCACAGCTGGAGTGGCCGGGACGCTGCGGGGACAGAGGGGGCAGATGGGTCTCTCCCCGGACACCGCCTGGGGCTGGCCTTGGCTGGGCGCCTTGGCTCTGGCTGTGTGGACAGCCGTGCTCTCCCTGGCCCCGGGCTCCTGGGCCCCGTGGACCCCGTGGGGAAAGGTGTCCTTTACCGAGCGCCTCTCCGCGAGCACCTCCCGTGTCCCTTGCGCCCAGTCCCTTTCCCTGCTGCCCGCCCCGCTGCTCCCCGGCTCCCGGGCTTTGCACAGGTCACGATTTCCTGAACAATGCACAGGGCTGGTCTTCTGCCAGCTGCAGGGTTTGCACCGCGGGCCCCCTGCGCCTCGGCCAGTCCCCGGGAGAGCCTGCTAGGGAGTCTCACCTGCGCTGCCGTCACGGGACACAGTGGGACGGGTCGCGATCTTTACCCCCAGGTCTTCTCGCTGCCACCAACGGGGTACCTTCCTAGTGACCACCCTGCCCCTACCCAGGAAAGGGCAGCTCTCATCTTAGAGAAATAAGGGTTTTTTTTTCCTTCTTTCTTTTTTTTTACTCTTTCAGGTTAATTGAGGGTACAAAGAATTCGTTTATAATGTTTGCATTTGTTAAGTAAAATCCCTCTTATAATTGTGTCCCGCCCTCATGAGGTGCCCATGTGCCCTAACCTTGTGCCCATTAACTTGGAGAGCACCAATTCCCCTCCTGCCGCCCCTCCCCTTCCCTGTTCCCTTTCCTCCCCACCTGAAATTGATTTGCTGTTTTTCTCTTTTGTGGGTGTATATTAGAGGGTCTGCTGGCTTCATATTAGAATCAAGTACATAGGATTCTTGCTTCTCCATTCTTGTGATGCTTTACTAAGAAATAATGTGTTCCACCTCCATCCAGGTTAATAAAAGCGATGTAAAGTCTCCATCTTTTTAATGGCTGAATAGTATTCCCTGGTATACATATACCACAGCTTGTTAATCCATTCCTAGGTTGGGGGGCATTTAGGTTGTTTCCAAATTTTGGTGATTATAAATTAGCTGCGTCTTTTATTTATTTATTTATTTATTTATTTAGAGTCTTTTATTTATTTATTTTTTTGTAGTTTTTGGCCGGGGCTGGGTTCGAACCTGCCACCTCCAGCATATGGGGCCAGCGCCCTAGATAAACAGTGCTAATGTCTTGTGATAAAATGATTTTTTTCTTCTAGGTAGATGCCTAGTAATGGGATTGCAGGATTAAATGGAAGGTCTAATGTGAGTTCTTTGAGGACTCACCATACTTCCTTCCAAAAGGGTTGTATTAGTTTGCAGTGCCAGCACCAGTGTGAAGGAGTGCCCATCTCTCCACATTCACACCAGCATCTACAGCTTTGAGACTTTACGATGTGGGCTATTTTCACTGGGGTTAGGTGGTATTTCCCAGTGGTTTAGATCTGCATTTCTCTGACATGAGCGTTTTTTCAAATGTTTATTAGCCATTCATCTGTCTTCATCAGAGAAGGTTCTGTTCATGTCTCTTGCCCAGTGGTAGATGGGATTGTTTGCTCTTTGTTGATTAATTTGAGCTCTCTGTACATTCTAGTTACAGATTAATACCCTTTGTCAGAGTCATACCCTGCAAATATACTTCCCCATTGTGAAGCTTGTCTTTTTGCTTTACTTGTTATGTCCTTAGCTGTACAGAAGCTTTTCAGCTTAATTAAGTCCCATTTGTTAATTTTTATTATTGTTGTGATGGCCACTGAAGTCTTTGTCATAAAAATCTTACTCCAGGTTGACATCATCAGGAATTTTTCCCATACTTTCTTCTAAGATTTTTATTGTTCTATATCTTAGATTTAAGTCTTTTATCCATCTTGAGTCAACTTTTATAACTGGTGAAAGGTGTGGGTTGAGTTTTAGTTTTTTACATGTGGTTATCCAGTTCTCCCAGCACCATTTATTGAATAGGGATTATTTTCCCCACTACATGCTTTGTTTAGTTTATTAAAGATCAGATGGCAAGTAGAGGCTGGTTTTATGTCTTTGTTTTCTATTCTGTTCCGTATGTCTATGTCTCTATTTTTGTGCCAATACCATGCTATTTTGATTACTGTGGACTTGTAATATAGTCTAAAGTCTGGTAGGGTGATGTCTCCAGCTTTGTTTTTGTTACTAACAATAGCCTTGGCTATACAGAGTTATTTCTGTTTCCCTACCAAAAAAAGTACTTTTTTTCTAGCTCTTCAAAGTATGATGTTGGTATGAGGATTGCATTAAATCTGTAGATTGCTTTCGGTACAATAGACATTTTAACAATGTTGATTCTTCCTGGGCTTGTGCCTTTTTAAAAATACCCGTAACATCATTTTAGTGCAGTTGTAGGAGCTGCAGGTAAGAGTATATATACAATTATGTTAGTCTATAAAATCATTTACATATACATATGTTAGTCTATAAAATCGTATATATAGGTTCATACTGCCTATACTGTTTAATGATCCGCTTTTCAAAATTTAAGAATATGTGAATTACTTTCCATATCAATATTAAGTGCTCTCTATTGTCCTTTTCATTTACTGCATAGTAGCATTTTTGTTGGTTTGGTTGTTTGTTCATTCTAGGCAGAGTCTCACTCTATCACTCTGGGTAATGTTGTGACATCATAACTCTCAGCAACCTCAAACTCTTGGGCTTGAACAATCCTCTTGCTTCAGCCTCCTGAGTAGCTGGGACTTAAGGCTTGTGCCACTATGCCCGGTTAGTTTTTTTTTCCTCTTTTTAGTAGAAATGGAATCTTATTCTTGCTCATGGTGGTCTGAAACTCCAATCTGAGCTCAAACGATCCATCCACCAGGGCCTTCCATAATGCTAGGATTATAGACACGAGCCACCATGCAAGGCCTCTTTGTTTTTAAGACAGGGTCTCACTCGGTTGCTTGCGCTAGACTACGATGGTACCATCTTAGCTCACTGCAACCACAAACTCCTGGCCTCATATGATCCTCCTGCCTCAGTCTCTCAAAGCACTAGGATTACAGGTGTGAACCAACACACCTGGCCTGCATAGCAGTTTGTTTGTAACTGCTTCTTTAAAAGTAGATCCTACGTGGTACAGAACCATCATTTAATTATCAAGTTTCGGCTCGGTGCCTGTGGCTCAACGGGCTAAGGCGCCAGCCACATACAGCTCA
Organism: Arctocebus calabarensis; assembly: GCA_963573935.1. Lineage (NCBI taxonomy): Eukaryota > Metazoa > Chordata > Mammalia > Primates > Lorisidae > Arctocebus > Arctocebus calabarensis. The sequence continues at coordinate 23,180 of CAUYON010126655.1, read as the reverse complement.
GCTCGAACACTGAGCTGGCGAGTTGGAATCCAAACCGGGCGCACCAAACAACAATGACGGCTGCAACCAAAAAATAGCTGGGCGTTGTGGCGGGCGCCTATAGTTCCAGCTACTTGGGAGGCAGAGGCAAGAGACTCGCTTGAGCCCAGGAATTGGAGGTTGCTGTGAGCTGAGATGCCACAGCACCCTATCCAGGGTGATAGCTTGAGGCTCTATCTCAAAAACAAATAATAATAATAATTACCAAGTTTCCTGTTAAGTGAACATTTTTAAAAATTTCAAACTTCTGCCATTAAAACAATGACAATACATAAGTGTTGCCATATACATTCAATTATTTTCTGAGGATAAAATCTGCTAAAGGGGAAATTATAGGTCTATGGATCTATTTAAAGTTTTGGCATTTATTCCTATTTTGTCCTTGAGAAGTTGCCCTTCCTCTAATCATGTGTAAGGATGCTTTTTACCCATACCCACCTTGCTGAACATTATAATACAGTCTTTTCATTGTTGCCTCGCCTATAAATGAAATTAGAAAACATTGTTTTAATTATAATTTTGTTATTGGTAAGGTTGAATATTTGTATGTTTTTTATTGGCCAATTATATTTATTCTTTCGTGACTTGTCTGCTATATTCTATACACAGATGTTTCTCAAATTTAATATGTGCACAAACCACAATCACTCAGCTATCTGAGTAAAATCTCTGAAATTACCTGTCTTCATTTTAAATCTATGAAGTGTTCTTTTAGCCAAGCGTGGTGATGGGTGTCTGTGTTCCTAGCTACTCAGGAGGCTGAGGCAGGAATCTCTTAAGCCTAGGAGTTTGAGGTTGCAGTGAGCTATGATGATGCCACTGTACTACAACCTGGGTGACAGAGCAAGACCTTGTCTTTAAAAACTAAACACATGAAAGGGCCAGGTGCGGTGGCTCATGCCTATAATCCTAGCACTCTAGGAGGCCGAGGTAGGTGGATTGCTTGAGTTCAGGAATTAGAGACTAGCCTGAGCAAGAGTGAGACCCCGTCTCTAGAAATATCTGGGTGCTATGGCAGGCACTTGTAGTCCCAGTTACTTGGGAGGCTGAAGCAAGAGGATGGCTTAAGCCCAAGAGTTTGAGGTTGCTGTGAGCTATGACATCATAGCACTCGACAAATACAACTCTGTTTCAAAAAAATAAATAAATAAATAGGCCAGGCATGGTGGCTTACACCTGTAAGCACACTGGGAGGCTTAGGCAGGTGGATTGCCTGAGCTTGGGCGTTCAAGACCAGCCTGAGCAAGAGTGTGACCCCGTCTCCAAAAATATCCAGGCGTTGTGGTGGGACCTGTAGTCCCAGCTACTTGGGAGGCTGAGGCAAGAGGATCACTTGAGCATGAGAGTTTGAGGTTGTTGTGAGATAGGACACCACAACCCTCTATCAAGGGGGACAACGTGAGACTCTATCTGAGAAAAATAAATAAATAAACACAGGAATAAATAATAAAATATAGATTCTGATGCAGAAGATCTGTGGTGAGGCTTGAGACTCTTCATTTCTTTCTTTCTTGTTTGAGACAGCCTCAAGCTGTCACCAAGTAGAGTGCTATGGCGTCACAGCTCACAGCAACCTCAAACTCTTGAGCTCAAGCGATTCTCTAGCCTCAGCCTCCCATGCAGCTGGGACTACAGGTGCCAGCCACAATGCCGTTCTATTTTTCTGTCACAGTTGTCATTGTTGCTTTAGCTGGCCCGGCCGGATTTGAACCCACCAGCCTCAGTGTATGTGGCTGGCACCCTACTCATTGAGCTACAGGCATTGCTGAGACTTCATTTCTAACCAGCTCCCAGGTGATGTCAGTGCTACTAGTGTTCAGCCCACACTTTGAATAGCAAGGCTTTAATTTTTCTTATAATGCCTAAGAGCTTAGTATATATTAAGAGTAACGCATGGATGAAAATACTTCTCTGGGTTGTTATTTGCCATCTAACTTTATGATAAATTTTGCCCTGGTTTTATATTTGTATGCAATCAAATATGATAATAGTTTCCTTCATGACTTCTGGATTTCAAGTCTTCCCTCACTTTTCAGTAATTTTTAATGACCATGTCACTCCTATTCCTCTTCCCCTTGCTTTACTGTCCCCATACTGATCACCACTGCTGTTCTGCCTATGGCATAGTAGAACCAGAAAGCATGTTCCAGCACAATCGGCAGGAAAGCCAAGTGAGGATTCATGCTAGTGCTCAGTTCTGCTCTGTGTCTTTCCTATAGGCAACAGACGCCCTTTATGAGGTGTTTGTGGGAAACCGGTTCCGAGCGGCTACCTTCCGACTCTTTCCTCAGCTTCTCATGACACTTCTCATCCAGATTCACCACAGCATCGGCCTTACCATGTCTGACGTTGCCATCCCAAGCGGTCTGTACACAGAACAGGAAATGTCTTCAGAGGTCACCCCTTTATGGTACTACCCATTATAAGTTCACAAATATAAAATAACACTTTCAGCACTGGGTACTGTGGTGGACATAAGGATAACCAAGATGTGGTCCCAACTGTGGGGAACTTACAGTCTGCAACCCTCATGAGAAGTGAAACTGAAACTCCCAGAAACTATTCTGGGTTTCATTGGTTGTCTTTGGTTTTGTTGGTACCAAGGTGAACTTGTCTGTCTGGGTCCAGATGCTTTGCAAAATAATGTGTGATATCATGCCAGTCCTTTCCTAAGGAGTCAAATAGAGACAGAAACAAGCAAATAGCCTCCCTAAACCCACCTCCAAAATTGTAGTGATCCACCAATCCACTGTGGAATGATTTCCTCATTTCTGCTTTGTTGCATGGAGAGATATTTTTAAGTCCCCATTAGCAACTCAGTAGAAATGTCTTAATGTTGCAGTAGCACATGGATTTATTTCAGAGGAAATATTATTGTATAATGTAGTATGTATAAAAACATATGAATAAGAGTCAATGAGTTCTAGTTCTAGTTCTAATTTATCCATTCAACTAAGCTGTGTACTGTGGGCACATCTATTATTCTGTGTCTCCATTTCCTCATCTGTAAATGAGGAAGTCAGGCAAGGTGATCTCCAAAGACTTTTTCAGCTTTAAGATTCTCTGATGCCATGTACAGGATGACAGTTCAATAAGTAGTTTTAAAAACAGTAGAGAAGGCCAGGCATGATGACACATGCCTATAATCCTAGCACTCTGGCAAGAGGCCCAGGCAAGAGGACCGCTTGAGCTCAGGAGTTCAAGACCAGCTTGAACCCCCCATCTCTACTAAGAATAGAAAATTAACTGGGCATTGTGGCATGTACCTGTGGTCCCAACTACTTGGGAGGCTGAGACGGAAGGATAAGTTGAACTCAGGAGTTTGAGATTGTAGTAAGCTGTGATGATACCACTGCATTATACCTGGAGTGACAGAGTGAGATGCTGATAAAAGAAAAAAAAAATGCTGGCTTGGTACCTGTGGCTTAACAGGCTAAGGCACCAGCCACGTACACCTGAGCTGGTGGGTTCAAATCCAGCCTGGGCCCGCCAAACAACAATGACGTCTGCAACCAAAAAATGGCCAGGTGTTGTGGTGGGCACCTGTAGTCCCAGTTACTTGGGAGGCGGAGGCAGGAGACTCTCTTGAGCCCAGGAATTGGGAGTTGCTGTGAGCAGTGTGATGCCATGGCATTCTATCCAGGGTGACAGCTTGAGGCTCTGTCTCAAAAAAAAAAAAAAAAAAAGAAAGAAAGAAAAGTAATGGAGATAAATTTTATGGGGTTTAATAGTATCTCAATAAAGATTTACAAAAATAGTGGATATCAGTTCAGCATTCTAGATCATTTGTTTTACAGTGTATTTCCTTCAAACTCTGGGGAAATAGGATTCTAATTAGATTTTTCTATGTTGAGAACTTGTGTGAAGAGCCTTCTGAGTTATTGGAGTATTAAGACTCTTGAGAAATCTAGAAAGGAAAGAATTACCAGTTGTCAATTTGTGGCCATCCTCAGTGAGAGCAGGGTGATTGCGTACTTGTAAGTTGGAGGGACTTATTAAATTCACCCATACTATTTTGTTTGATTTAGCTTTGCCATGCAGGCTATAAAGACTCTCCTCCTCAGAACATTGTGCTGGCAGGAATTCAGCATCATGGAAAAGCATAAAGGATGGACTCTTCTGGAAGGAAAAGATTGCCATCTTCAGGGGGTATTTCTCCTTGCCAAGTAAGGCTTCCTTGTCCTGCATACACCCACCTGTTCTAAATGAGTGGTGTTTGGGGCATTTATTTCCCTTTTTTAGTTATCATAGCAACTAAAGATTGAATAACCTTCTCATAACAGAGTAGGCAAATATCCACAATGCTGGGGAAAATTTTTAGATGTCCTGGTCCTGCTATATCCTATATACCTAAAGCTGGACAAAAATTTCAGAGGGTCTCCAGCCCTAAGAAAATGACCTCTGTATGGGAGCACTTCTGAGAGTCACTCTGTTCGTATTCTGTTTTTCAGTGCTTTGCTGGAAAGAAATCACCTCCTTGCACATAAGGTCATGTACTTGTTAGTCCCTCTTCTTAACCGAGGGAATGATGAACATAAACTCACATCTGCAGGCTTTTTTGTAGAGGTAAGACTCATTCTTTAGGAGCTGAATTCAGGCTACTTGGGAGGCTGAGGCAAGAGGATCACTTGAACCCAGGTGTTTGAGGTTGCTGTGAAGATGCGATGGCACTCTACCTGGGGTGACAGAATGAGATTCTATCTCCAAAAAAAAAAAAAACCAAAAAAAAAAAAACTGGATTCAGGAAGGCCATAAAGCAATTTCTGCTTTTCTAGGCCATACCCAACTGAGTAGAAGGCTGGGATCCATTTCATGTGTGGTATAGAAATATTTTTCAGATTCACATTACTGAAATTCTTCTTTCCACACCTTCATTATTCAGTATGTCTTTCAGTATTTCTTTGTGTACCTATAGGGCTTCACCCTGTAAGGGATGTGATGTATTGTAGAAACTTCAAAGGAAAATACAGGTTTTTAAGTTGGTAGGAAGTTGGGTCTCCTCATGAAAAAAGGCTTACAGGTAATTTCTTGGCTGATTTCTGGGTTCTTTCAGCTTCTCCGGAGTCCAGTGGCTAGAAGACTACCCAGTGTATACTCCATTGCCCGCTTGATAGAATGGCTATACCATGGAAATTATCTTTTTAGGATTCTTGCCCTGAGAGGACTGTGCAATCTTGCCAGACACCAGGAGATGGTAGGAGGGGTCCCCAGACCACTGATTCTTAAGTCTCAACTAAGATATCCCAAAAAGATACCAAAGAAACTGATAGAGCTGAGGGTAGCCTAGGGACAGGAGTGGGTGGAAGAGGGTCTTTTTTGCTGCGTATCCTTTATACCATTTGAATTTATACCTAGAAATATGCAAGTACTGTTTAAAAAATTAATGAAATTAAATGAAATAAAAATTATAAGTTATATATATGCATAAAATTTGACATCTGAAATTTATGGGGAAAACATACTCAGTATCATCACAACCGCAATAACATTCACGTGTCCCTTTATGCCTTAGGTATATCTGAAGCAAAAATGACAAATACTATTATATCTTAATTTTTTTTATAATTTTATTGAATCATAATTCTGTATATTGGTGCAATCATAGGGCACGATTCATATACATTCAGAAATGTTTCGATCGTACTGTTACAGATAACCTTCATGGCATTTTCTTGATCACTATATAAAGACATTGATACTCTACATTTAATAAGTTTCACCAGTACCCTGCTAAGATGCACTGTAGGTGTGATCCTATATCTTAATTTTGATTATTGGACGCATTAATATCTGTTGCTTTATTCTACTTACTTTTTTGCATGCATGTTTTAATTTTTACAACCCTGAAACTGCTTCCTTTCAGGAGTTTAGAAGAGCAGAATCCCAATTCAGAATGGGAAAGACCCTAAGGGTCCTAAGTCAAATTCTGCTTGAATTCCTGTCAAGAGATCTTTGAGCCCCTGGTTAGATACCTTCCATACTTGGGAACTCACTGTGACCTGAGCTCGCTGTTCCATTTTCATCGTTCCTTATAGTGAGCCGAGGTCCACATCCTAGATCTTCCCTATCTGGTCCCACTTCTGTTCTGTGAGGCAACTCACAACAGCCCTCCCCCTCCTCTACATATCAGGGCTGCCAATACCAAGAGAGGTTGTGTCCTCTTCTCCGTTCTGAACTATCCAGCCCTACCTAAAATTCACTAGGCACTAGGAACTGCATAAAGGTGGGGACCCTCCCTGTGGTACCAGATGACATGCTGTCAAGAGATGAGATGATGCTTTCCCTTTGGATACACAGAGGGAAGACATCAAGAGCCTGTTGCCATGCCTCTTAGACAGCTTATGTGAACCCGATGAAGAGATTGTTTTGTTGGCCATGCAGATACTCCTGCTGCTTATTGGGACCATGGATTTCACTACCTTGGCTGCCATGATGAAGACCCTGTTCTCCTTATTTGATGATGTAAGACAATGCGAGAGAAGACACTTTCGGGGGGAGGATAGTAATTGGCATAACAGGAAGCAGAAGCAGGTATAGTAGTAAGTACCCTCAATTTACTCAGGACTTTTACTTTCAGAGCATTTTCAAATCTCCACTGTTGAGAACCTTCCAGGTAACCTGTGATGTTGGTAGGGCTGGTGTTATTGTTGTTTTTCAGATTAAAAAAAAACTGAGACATAGAAACTTGCTAAGGAACTGTTCTGCTTCGTGGCTTAGGGAAGGAGAAAACATTTTCTTTTCAAGTAACAATCAGAACTGAGTCAAGATGGTGGACCAGCTGGATGTGGTGGCTCACACTTGTAATTATAGCACTTTACGAGGCCAAGTCAGGAGAGTCACATAAGGCCAGGAGTTTGAGACCTGCAATATAGCCAGACTCTAGCTCTACAAAAAATAGAAAAAATTATCTGGGCATGGTGGGACATGCCCATAGTCCCAGCTACTTGGGAGGCTGAGGCAAGAGGATCCCTTGAGCCCAGGAGCTTTTCTGGTTTGTTTGTTTGTTTGTTTGAGACAGAGTCTTACTTTGTTACCCTTGGTAGAGTACCACAGCATTATAGCTTACAGCAACCTCAGACTCCTGGGCTTAAGTGATTCTCTTGCCTCAGTCTCCCAAGTATCTGGGACTATAGGTGCCCGCCACAATGCCGGGCTACTTTTAGAGATGAGGTCTCACTCTGGCTCAGGTTGGTCTCAAACCTATGAGCTCAGGCAATCTACCTGCCTTGACCTCCCAAGTGCTGGGATTACAGGCTTGAGCCACTGCACCTCGTGAGCCTGGAAGTTTGCCTTGGTAGAGTAAAACATACCAAGGCTGGGATAGGCTCAGGTTTTGAATTTCAGCCAGTCAGTGTGAATGGTTAATACTAGTATCAGGCACAAGCTTTACCAGCTACAGGTGGAACCTGTGTCCCTTTCTCATTTGTAGAGTGAGGGACTAAATAGTCCCAGAGCAGCAAGTCAGTTTACTATCTACCCATATATTTTATTTCTTGCCCTTAGGTACATAAAGCTAAATAGCCTCATGTTAGCACTGGCCTTTCAACCCACCCAGAGTTTTTATAAGCTAAACATGAAGCTGTTCAGTGAGTTGCTTCCCTCTGGATATTCCTTTCATAGGCAAGACCTGATGTCCGTCATTTCGCCATGGTTCTCTTTGGAGCTTCCATAAGGTCTGTGAAATACTCAGATAAGAAGAATGTAGAGAACCAAGTTCTGGACAGCTTGGTCCCACTACTTCTGTATTCTCAGGATGAAAATGTTACTGTGGCTGAGGTAACGCCTACCATCAACTTCTTTCAGCACTGAATAATTTCAAATCCAGAGCCAGCTCTGCCAATAAGCATTCATATCTTTATAGGCAGGGACTTTGTAGTAATATCTTTATTCCCCATTCCCTCTGGCCCACAGCTGCCATTATTTTGCCTTAGTGAATTGTGTGAAAAATTTTACTTCTTATTTTTTCATAGCAAATTTTATGGGTAAGGCTGGGTAGGTAAGAATGATGTGTTATCCTTCTTTGTAGCCCCTTTCCTGATATTCAGCCTGGCACAGAGCCCTACTTACAGCACTCAACTCAACGAACTCTTTAGTTGATGACGATGATAAGATTGTATCATATAGTCTTTCTTATTTCACTTCAAGAATTGCCTCATAGCCTTGAAACCATGAGATTTGTGTTGGGTCTCTGAGAAGGTAAAATCTAAAGAAGACTTTAACTCTCCTGACCTTCCAAAGTTTTTTACCATAGAGTTGTGGTTTCGCATTTAAGCCATCCCAGTTTTAGGTGGGTGGTGGGTGGGAGGTTGGGAATGTCATCTTTAGTCTTGCCCCCCACCTCAGAAGCACCTTGTCCTTTCCAAGATGCTGACTATGACCACCAATTGCAGCAACCCAGGCAGGCAGGCTTACACTCCAGGATTCTGGGAAAATGCCAGAACGCTCACTTTCCTATTTCCCCTGTACAGAAACGAAAGCTCAAGGTTTCAGGTAGAAACAGGACTTAAGGTGGGCCCTGGCACCTTGTTATAAGAAAAGTTTTATGGCTCTATGGCTATAAATATGAAATATTTTTGACCCTAATAAAGGTTAAGGCAGAACTTCCCTATTAGGTGATGGGGAAGTATACCCTGCAGGGGTTGACTCCCCATTCCTATCAGCCAGCCATCTGCAGTCAGGAAAGCCTTGGAGCAGCCAAGGCTCTGGGCTTATTCTCCTTCAAGCCTTAAGCAATCTCTAGCCTCCTTCTAGGCTCCTCAGAGATTAGGCTAAGCAGAGAGGAGGGACTTTGACATAGATGAGTTAGGAAATCACTGGCACAAAGAACATAATACACGCCCATAGGGCGGTGCCTGTGGCTCAGTGGGTAGGGTGCCTGCCCCATATACTGAGGGAGGTGGGTTCAAACCCAGCCCCTGCCAAACTGCAACAAAAAAATAGCGGGGCATTGTGGCGGGCACCTATAGTCCCAGCTACTCGGGAGGCTGAGGCAAGAGAATCACCTAAGCCCAGGAGTTACAGGTTTCCGTGAGTTGTATGATACCACAGCACTCTACCGAGGGTGATAAAGTGAGACTCTGTCTCTACAAAAAAAAAAATAATACATAATAATAATAATACACGCCCATATATTCACTCTAAGAAATAAAACTAGGATAAATCATACACCCATGTCCAATTCAATTTCTCTAAGAACTATCATCCTGAATTTTATTTTCATCATTTCTGTGGTGATATTTTTTCATGTTTTAAAACTCTCTATATTGTATCATTCTATATCTTGTTCAGAGTCTTGCTTTTTTATTTGTTTGACATTATATTTATAAGGTATAGCTATGTTGGGTGGCTCTAGTTTATCTATTTTCACTGCTATGTAGAATTCTATTATATGAATAACCCACAATTTATCCCATTACCCTATTTCTGGACATTTCAATAGTTACCAATTTTTCATGATTACAATGTTCCAATGAGCATTCTTGAGGGCATAAACCAAAACGTAGAATATCTGACTATCTTTAACTTTACTAGATATTCCTAAATTACTAAACCAAACAACTGAACTATTTTGTATTCCTATCAGTCCCCAGGGGAATTTTTATGGCCCAAATACTTAGTGAACTGCAGATGAAATACTGGCTTGGAAACTCATCAGAAATGCTATGTGGTTCATGGGAGGAATTTTGAGAGCAGTGAACTAGAGAAAAGGGCCACCTGGCTAAATCTCGCTTGAGTATCTAGATCAGGAAGGGATCAAAAGTCTCTACAGTTCTTTCCAACCCAGAGATGCCATGAGGACAAGAAGTGAGGAGCTGCACTTCCCTGTGCAGAGTGACAGAAAAATGACATGGAAGCAGCAAGCAGGGGTGGGGGCCTTTTCTCTAGAGCATGGGGTAGTGGGATCCCTGCCCAAGCCTCTGTCTGGGTACTCCATCTGTCAGCTGTCACTTTTGCCCAGGACCAGTAGTTTCTACATCCTCCCCAGAGCTCTGGGTATTTTATGGGTCCCCTTTAGGAACTGTTTGGGGAAGTTGGAGGAGGAATGCAGGGTCCTGGTTCCTTTCCACCCCTCCACTCACTTCAACCAGGGTAATTCTGGGTTTGTCAGCTTTCCATATTGGACTTTAGGATGGGTTTTATTGAAGAAAGATTACCTCATTTAGAAAACATTCGAAAATGCTCATCTATGATAATATTTTCCACAGGAGAGCAAGCGAACCCTAACTATATGTGCCCAGTTCCTGAAGTGGAAGCTGCCCCAGGAAGTGTACTGCAAAGATCCCTGGTACATCAAACCTGTTGAAGCTGAAACAATCTGCAGATTCTTTGTACGTGAGCAATAATGGCTCTATCAACTCTTTAATATGCTGCCATACTTATATTTTTCTGACATCGTTTTTAATGAAAGAACATGGCATACAGGAAACATATCCCATCCCTTTTCACATTAGCAATTGATATCTAGGAACTATTTTGTATTGTGGACCTATTTTTCTGTAGCTGCCTCCCACAAATTTACTTTCTATTACCATCCTTACTCACAAAAAAGACTGGGGAACTTTTGGGAACCCTACTAACCTGGATCAGAGGCTATCGGGTCAGGCTGACAGTATTTGGGGATTGAATTGAAATGGAATTATGTGTTGCCTTTACAACTATATCTAATCCTTTCCTTGAATATAGTGGATTGTTGCATTCTATCAGAGCATGTCTAGGAGTCCCAAGCAAGGGCTGTCATGCTGTGTGGTCATATAGCATGATGGCTGCATGCCACTGAAGACCCAGACAACATCCTCTCTCGTTATAAACTTAACAGAGGCTACTGTGAGCTTAGGGGCTAGTGTAAATCAGAGTTGCCTCAGAATGCCCATTAATGGTTTTCTAGAAAATGACCCTAAAACCACTTGGATCCTACTGTAAAGACCCTAGTTGGACTATTCCCAGGAATCTTCCATATGTATGTCCTGTTTAGGGCTCAGAGTAGGTTCCTCTGATCAGACTTGCAGTTGTCTCTTGTCAGGCTTTCCACCAGGGATTACTCTTTCTGACCTGCAGTCAAACCTATACCTAATGCAGTGATGATAGTCTCACTGGCTAAAACTATAATTAATTATATGTTAATTAAATAAATTCGATAGGAACAAATTCCTGTTTCCTCCTCCTATTCCTGAGGTACCTGTCCTTATGTGAGATCCATTCACCCAACAAGCACAGCACATCCAGTGTGCAACAGGCCATGGAAAGCCCAAGGATTAAAACTTTCTGGCTCTGTTCCTGTAGCACAGTGGTTACAGCGCCAGCCACATGCACCGAGGCTGGCGGGTTCAACCCCAGCCCGGGCCAGCTAAACGACAACTGAAAATATCCAGACATTGTGTCAGGTGCCTGTAGTCCCAGCTACTTGGGAGGCTGAGGCAACAGAATCGCATAAGCCCAAGAGTTGGAGGTTGCTGTGAGCTGTGACACCATCACACTATACCAAGGACGACATAGTGAGACTCTGTCTCAAAAAAAAAAAAATTTTTTTTCTGAAGTGTGCTTGCAAACTAGTAAGGGAGATATAAAACCTCCATGGAAAATTAAATTAAAAGTCAAGGTAAAAAATAACATGTGCCAAGAGAGGAGTACCTACAAAATGCTCAGAGCAGGGTTAGGTCAGGCAGGTGGTCAGAAAGAGCTCACAGGGAGGCAGAGCTCAAGATGGAATTTAGAGAATAAAGGCTTAACTACAGAGGAGCCAAGGTGGCTTAAGAAACAACATGTGGCATGAGTGGGTGCAAGCAAGGGGCATTCAAAGGATTTAACTTGGCCTAGGGGTTTGTCATTCTGGTCTAATACTTACTCAGTAACTGTAGTTATTTCAAGCACTGCTATACTCTATATACAGTTCCTGACCTCACAAACTATGGTGAAGCTGATGAAAACAGTGCTGCTACTTCACTGCTTTGTACTCTTATTATTTTTTTCCCACTTAGGGAAAAAAATGCAAGGGAAAAATTAACATCCTAGCCCAAACATTGACGTACTCCAAGAATACAAAACTTCCCATCCGAAGATCAGCAGTCTTGTTTGTAGGTACAACAAAAATTCTTTCATTTCTACAGTCATTTTTGTCCTCTACTTTCCTAAATTGTGTTATTGCGTATCCCCATTCTTTATGAAGATGACCTTGAAAATATTAATAGGAGAAAGGGGCTGTCGTACTTCTAGGTAACTACTGGGCACTTAGAAGTCAAGTTTTGGAATCTGCCTAATTATAAAAATCCAATTCTGCTAGCTGCTTAGCTTTTTCAATGATAAAAACTCTTAGGTATTGATTTCCAAGAGAGAAAGCCAGATTGCAGATTCACTGAATTTATCCTGCATTTAGGGCTCTTATCAAAGTACATGGATCACAGTGAACTCATGATGAAGGGTACTGACTGGATAGAAGATGGTAAGTGATAACTAAGTCCTTGAATTTGGGGTACATTTTGGAAGGTATCTGAGGCAAGCTCTGTAGCAAAGCTGAGACTCTTGAGATTAGAATGCATGACTTTTGGCTTGGCGCTTGCGGCTCAAGCAACTAAGATGCCAGCCACAACACCTGAGCTGGGAGGTTCGAATCCAGCCTGTGGCCCACCAAACAACAATGACAGTTGTAACCAAAAAATAGCTGGGTGTTGTGGCGGGTGCCTGTAGTCCCAGCCACTTGGGAGGCAGAGGCAGGAGAATTGCTTGAGCGCAGGATTTGGAGGTTGCTTTGAGCTATGATGCCATGGCACTCTACCTAGGGCAACAGCTTGATGCTCTGTCTCCAAAAAAAAAAAAAAAAAAACCAAAAAAAGAATGCATGACTTTTTTCTAACAATAAAGCAATTGGTGACTTCTTTCAGTTGAGCCTCATTCCAGTTCAGTTACCCCTTTAGGAAAGGACATAGGCCTATTTTTCTGGAAACCAGCTTTGAAGAATATCTCAGGGACAGTTTCTGAACCTTGTCTGCCAGGAAATAAGACAGTACCTAGAGAAATCATCTTAGTAAATTATGATGCTGCACAAATCCTGCAGAGATGACTGCACCACTCTTCTCTGTAAGTGGTTGTTCCGTAAGGTGGCAGGACTTGGTAAGAGAGATATTCTATAGTCACATGAACCTACCATCATGCAAATGGTTTTCTGAATTGTCAGAATTGTCAGTAAAAATTTTCAATTGTTGTACAGCTCTGCTGTACAATTTAGTGTTCAAAGAAGTATTTATTCCCATTTATGAAGTAGTGCTCCAGTTAGAAAATGTCATGAAATGCTGAGTCTTACAATCTAAAATTATTTTGAAAACCAAATGCTGAGGTTCATGCCTGTAATTCCAGCACTTTGGGAGTCCAAGGCAAGGGGATTGCTTGAGGTCACGAGTTCAAAATCAACCAGGGCAATTTAATGAGACACTGTCTCTACGAAAATTTAATATATATATATATCCAGGCATGGTGGCACAGACCTGTAATCCTATCCACCTATTAGAGAGGCTAAATCAGCAGGATCATTTGAGCCCAGGAATTCAAGGCTGCAGTGGGCAGTGATCACGTTAATGCACTCCAGCTTGGGCAACAGAGTAAAACCTTGTTTCGGAAAAAAAAAAAGTCCCAAATAATTCATTACTTCTAAAATACAAACATATAACTGGTAAAACAGCTAGGCACTAAAGCATATTTAAGGAAAGCATGCTACTTTTCTGTACAATCTCTTAATTCCTACAGATATCAGAAATAAAAAGAAATGAAAAAGCCGTGCAGATCATCCTGTGTAGCCAGCAGGGTTACCATTCACTTGAAAGGAAATTATTTTCTTTCTTTCTTTTTTTTTTTTTGAGACAGAGCCTCAAGCTGTCACCCTGGATAGAGTGCTGTGGCATCACAGCTCACAGCAACCTCCAATTCCTGGGCTCAAGCGAGTCTCCTACCTCCACCTCCCAAATAGCTGGGACTACAGGCACCCGCCACAACGCCGGGCCATTTTTTGGTTGCAGCTCTCATTGTGGTTTGACAGGCTGGGGCTGGATTCGAACCCGCCAGCTCAGGTGTACGTGGCTGGCTCCTTAGCCTGTTGAGCCACAGGCACCAAGCCAGGAAATTATTTTCTAATCTAAAATATTGGGGAGTCAACCAATCCAGGAATGGATTAACAAGCTGTGGTATATATATACCATGACATACTATTCAGCTACTGAAAAAGATAGACTTTACATCTTTTGTATTAACCTGGATGGAGTTGAAGTACATTTTTCTTAGTAAAGCATCACAAGAAAGGAGAAGCAAGAATCAATGTACTCAGTTCTGATATGAGGACAATTGATGACCTAATATATGGTGGGGGGGTGGAGGAATGGAGGAGCAGAGAGAAGGAAGGATGGAGGAGATGGGGGGGGTCACGGTGTGTGACACACCTCATGGAGGCAGGACACAATTACGAGAGGAACTTTACCTAACAGATGCAATCAGTGTAACCTGGTTCTCTGTACGCTCAATAAATACGCAAAAATTAAAAAATAAATAATAGGCTCGGCATCTGTGGCTCAAGCGGCTCAGGTGCCAGCCACATACACCTGAGCTGTGGGTTCAAATCCAGCCCGGGCCCACCAAACAACAATGAAGGCTGCAACCAAAAAAAAAAAAAAATAGCCAGGCGTTGTGGCAGGCGCCTGTAGTCCCAGCTACTTGGGGGGCGGAGGCAGGAGAATCGCCTAAGTCCAGGTGTTGGAGGTTGCTGTGAGCTGTGTGACGCTATGGCACTCTACCAAGGGCGATAAAGTGAAACTCTGTCTCTACAAAAAAAAAAAAGTAGCCAGGCATTGTGGCAGGCCCCAACTACTCAGGAGGCTGAGGCAAGGGAATCGCTTGAGCCCAAGAGTTTGAGGTTTCTGTGGGCTATGACACTATGGCACTCCACCAAGGGTGACAAAATGAGACTCTGTCTCAAAAAAAAAAAGTTATCTATATGGAAGATCTAGTATATACATATATAAAATTATGTACATGTATATTAGGATGAACTATATGAAATTGTCATTTTGTAAGTAAAAAACAGTCAAATATTAGTAATCTCATGTGGTTTAACCCAATAGAAATATCTCATCCCCTTCCTTCTCTAGCATTGACTTATCTGTCTTAGAAATAGGATGTTCTAATACTCTTTTTGAACACATTTATATCATTTACCACAAATAATTTTTAAGATAAATTTAAACCAAAAAAAGAACCCCCAAATTTAAATATCAATTTAAAATAATTTCATGACAGAATAAGCTTCAATTCCTTTCATGTGTTCTGTTGAACCTGAAGACAGATCTCAGTGCAAGTGAAAGAAACTGGAAGCCAGTAAAGTGTGACATGTTGGAAATAAACATGAAGAGTTTAAAGGCAAAACATTACTTAAAAAATGGCTCAGCGCCCATAGCTCACTGGTTATGGCACTGGCCACATATACTGGGACTGGCAGTTTTGAACCTGTCCCGGGCCTGCTAAACAATAATGACAACTGCATAAAAAAAATAGCTGGGCATTGTACCCGGTGCCTGTAGTCCCAGCTACATGGGAGGCTAAGGCAAAAGAATTGCTTAAGTCCAAGAGTTGGAGGTTGCTGTGAGCTGTGACACCATAGCACTCTAAGGAGGGCAACATAGTAAGACTCTGTCTCAAAAAAAAAAAAAAAAACCCATAAAAAACAAAAAACTAGGCCAAGCAGGCAGTTCACACCTGTGATCCTAGCATTCTGGGAGGCCAAGGTGGGTAGATTGCTTGTTCAGGAGTTCAAGACCAGCCTGAGCAAAAGTGAAACTCCATCTCTTAAAAAAGAAAAAATCCCAGGCATGGTGGCAAGCTCCTGTAGTCCCAGCTACATGGGAGGCTGAGGCAAGAGGATCACTTGAGTCCAAGTGTTTAAGGTTGCTGTGAGCTATATCATACCACAGCACTCAACCCCAGGGCTACTGAGTGAGACTCTGTCTCAAAAAAAAAAAAAAAAAGAAATATTCTGATTTGTGAACATGATCTGAAACACTCTAAAATCTGAAATTTTTAAACACTGACATGACACCATTAGGGTAAAGTTCTCAGTTAAAAGGCAAAAGAAAGTTGAAACTTTACTTCATGAGTGGGCATGGTGGCTCACACCTGTAATCCTCACACTCTGGGAGGCTGAGGCAGGTGGATTGCTTGAGCTCAGGCATTTGAGACCACCCTGAGCAAGAGTGAGACACCCCATCTCTACTAAAAATAGAAAAATTAGCCAGACATTGTGGTGGGCACCTGTAGTCCCAGCTACTTGGGAGGCTGAGGTAAGAGAATCTCTTGAGCCCAAGAGTTTAGGGTTGCTGTGAGGTACAATGATGCCACAGCATCTACACAGGGTGACAGAGTGAGACTCTGTCTCAAAAAAAAGAAAAACAAGAAAATTTTATTTCATTCACAAAATTATTTAAATAGCATATAAAATTAAAGGTATATGGCCAGGCAAGGTAGCTTATGCCTGTAATCCCATCATTCTAGGAGGCTGAGGCAGATGGATTGCCTTGAGCTCAGGTTCAAGACCAGCCTGAGCAAGAGCAAGACCCCATCTCTAAAAATAGCTGGGTGTTGTGGCTGGCACCTGTAGCCTTAGCTACTCGGGAGGCTGAGCCCAAGAGTTAGAGGTTGCTGTGAGCTATGATGCAATAGCACTCTACTGAGGGCAACAGAGTGGAGACTCTATCTCAAAAAAAAATGTGTATGAAACATAAATGAATTTTAAGTTAGACTTGTGTCTCATGTTCAAGGTATCTCATTATGTATATGCAGATATCCCAAATCTAAAAAACCCCCAAATCCAAAACACTTCTAGCCTCAAGCATTTTGGATTAAGGGTACTCAATCTAAATAGCCATGCCTATTTAGGAATTATGGCTGGTGCCTGTAGTCCCAGCTACTCAGGAAGCTGAGGCAAGAGGAAGGCCTGAACACCTGAGGTTGGTTGCTGTGAGGTAAGGCTGATGCCACAGCACTCTAGTCTGGGCAACAGCAAGACTCTGCCTTAAAAAAACAAAAACAAAAACAAAAAAACTAAATAGCCATGGAAAATATTTTAGAAGAACTTTTATATTTATTTATTCTTTTTTTTTTTTTTTTTTGAGACAGAGTCTCACTATGTCACCCTCCGTGGCATCACAGCTCACAGCAACCTCAAATCTTGGGCTTACGCAATTTTCTTGCCTCAGCCTTCCAAGTAGCTGGGACTATAGGTGCCGGCCACAACCCCCAGCTGTTTTTTGTTGTTGTTGTTGTTGTCATCATTGTTGTTTAGCAGGCCCAGGCTGGGTTCAAACCCACCAGCCCCATTGCATGTGGCCAGCACCCTAACCACTGAGTACAGGTGCCAAGCCTATTTATTCATTTTTGAGACTAAGTCTCACTCTGTTGCCCAGGCTAGAGTGCCATGGCATCAGCCTAACTCACAGCAACCTCAGATTCCTGGGTTCAAGTGATCCTCCTGCCTCAGTCTCCCAAATAGCTGAGGCACCCACCACAATGCTCACCTAATTTTTCTGTATTTAGTAAAGATGAATTCTCACTCTTGCTCAGGCTGGTCTCAAACTCCTGAACTGAAGCAATCCTCCCACCTCTGCCTCCGAGAGTGCTGGTATTACTGGGGTGAACTATCGTGCCTGGCCTACAAGAATTTTTAAATTGGCTCACACCTGTAATCCTAGCACTCTGGGAGGCCGAGGCCAGTAGATTGCTTAAGCTCATGAGTTCAAAACCAGCCTGAGCAAGAGACTCTGTCTGTACTAAAAATGAAAAACCAAGGCAGAGGATCTCTTGAGGCCAAGGGTTCGAGGTTGCAGTGAGCTATGACACCACTCTACCCAGAGTGACAAAGTGAGACTCTGTATGGAAAAAAAAATTTTTTTTTAATGATTCAGATAAATGATGACATGGTATCATTAAATAAAAGCAGCAAAGGGCCAGGTGAGTGGATTGCCTGTAATCCCAGCACTTTGGAAGGCCAAAGCGAGTGGATTGCTGAGCTTACAGGTTGAGACCAGCCTGACCCAGAGCAAGACCCTATCTAAAAAAAATAGCCAGGAGGCTCGGTGCCTATGGCTCAAGCAGCTAAGGCGCCAGCCACATACACCTGAGCTGGCGGGTTTGAATCCAGCCCAGGCCCGCTCAACAACAATGAAGGCTGCAACCAAAAAATAGCCGGGCGTTGTGGTGGGCACCTGTAGTCCCAGCTACTTGGGAGGCAGAAACAGGAAACTCGCTTGAGCCCAGGAGTTGGAGGTTGCTGTGAGCTGTGATGCCACAGCACTCTACCCAGGGTGACAGCTTGAGGCTCTGTCTCAAAAAAAAAAAAAAAGAAAAAAAGTTAATTATTTAGGCTCTGCGCCTGTGGTTCAACAGGCTAAGGCGCCAGCCATGTACACCTGAGCTGGCGGGTTCAAATCCAGCCTGGGCCCGCCAAACAACAATGATGGCTGCAACCAAAAAATGGCCAGGCATTGTGGCGGATGCCTGTAGTCCCTGCTACTTGGGAGGTGGAAGCAAGAGACTCGTTCAAGCCCAGGAATTGGAGGTTGCTGTGAGCTGTGATGCCACAGCACTCTATCCAGGGTGACAGCTTGAGGCTCTGTCTCAAAAATAAAATAAAATAAAATAAAAAATAGCCAGGAATTGTGGCGGGTGCCTGTGGTCCCAGTTACTCAAGACGCTTAAGCCCACGAGTGTTTTTTTGTTTGTTTTGTAGAGACAGAGTCTCACTTTATCACCCTCAGTAGAGTGCCATGGCGTCACACAGCTCACAGCAACCTCCAACTCCTGGGCTTAAGTGATTGTCTTGCCTCAGCCTCCCGAGTAGCTGGGACTACAGGCGCCTGCAATGCCCAACTATTTTTCTGTTTTGCTGTTCGGCCGAGGCTGGGTTTGAACCCATCACCTTCGGTATATGGGTCCAGCGCCTTACTCAATGAGCCATAGGCACCACCAGAGCCCAAGAGTGGGTTTTTTTGGGTTTTTTTTTGTTTTTTTCAGAGACAGAGTCTCACTTTATTGCCCTCGGTAGAGTGCTGTGGCATCTCAGCTCACAGCAACCTCCAATTCCTGGGCTTATGCGATTCTCTTGCCTCAGCCTCCCGAGTAGCTGGGACTACAGGGGCCCACCATAATGCCCAGCTATTTTTTTGTTGCAATTTGGCTGGGGCCAGGTTTGAACCCACCACCCTCAGTATATGGGGCTGGCACCCTACCCACTGAGCCACAGGTGCCAATTATTCTTCTAACTGAAAGTTTTTCAGCCCAAGAGTTTGAGATTGCTGTGAGCTGTGACACCATGGCACTCTATCGAGGGTGAAAAAGTGAGACTCTTGTCTCAAAAAACAAATAAATAAATACAGCAATTATTATGTCATATGGTTTCATCTGGACAAGAAAAAGAGCATATATATGTAAGTAAATTCACTTTAAAAGAGACCAGAAAGGACGGCACCTGTGGCTTATCAAGTAGGGTGCCAGCCCCATATACTGAAGGTGGCGAGTTCAAACCTGGCCTCGGCTGACCTACAAAACAGAAAAATAGCCGGGCGTTGTGGTGAGCGCCTGTAGTCCTAGCTACTAGGGAGGCTGAGGCAAGAGAATCGCCTAAGCCCAGGAGTTGGAGGTTGCTGTGAGCTGTGTGACACCAGGGCACCCTACCATGGCAATAAAGTGAGACTCTGTCTCTCAAAAAAAAAAAAAAAAAGAGAGACCAGAAAGATAAACACTCAAAATAACAATGGTTATTTCTAGATAGTAGAAGTATGGGCAACTTTGATTTTCTTCTCATGCTTGCATGTATTGTCTAAATTTTCTACATAATGAACGTGTATTTCTTTGGCAGTAAGATAAAAATAAAAAGTTTTTGAAAAATTAAAAGGGAATAATGATTTAAGAGTTATCTCTAGGACTAACACAGAAACTTAAGAGATTAACGTTAGATATGGCTTGGCAGATCCAGATAGTTTGACTTTTAAGTAGACTTCTTAGAATGTGATTGTGGCAAAGAAATATTTGGCTACTCAGAAACTCGTAAATCATGTAGGTCAAAATTGGAATTGATTCACAGATAAAGTTTTAGACAGAGGTTTAGAAAAAGTTCGTCCTTTATCTCAGTTGCTAGGGGCATATGAGCTTCTTGGTGTGTAGAGTGATGTTCATTCCCATAGATCTCAGGGGCTTTCACCTGTAACCTGCTTTTCCTTCCTCTAGATCTGACAGGTCTTCTGCATGACCCTGAGCCCTCTCTGCGCGTCATTGCCTCCCAGGCTCTGTTCCAAGTCCAGAAGGTGAAGGCTGAGCCAGAACCTGAGCAGAGGGTTTCCTGGTTGCGGAAACTCATGGGCTGTCTTCCTACCTAGAAGTGCAAGGCAAGCAAGTCAGGTAAAAGCTAATGCTTTTAGAAACCACAGAAGTGACTAATGACCCATTTCTTTATTTTTAGACTTAATGCCAGCATGAAGCTACTTCCACCCATTTGATTACTTGCAACATGTTTTGTGGGGGGGAGGGCAGCCCTTAGTTTTAATTTGCAGATACAGTGGAAAATCTACTGAGTTTTTTAGGCATGACAGATGATATAGAAACTTCAGTTTACAATAAACAGTTCAAGGACAGCTTCAAAAGAGATACTAAATAAATGTTAATGTTAGTGTAAGTATTATTGGCTCTTTTTTCAATGCCCAGGCTCCTTAATTATCAATAATCTTAAGAATAAACTAACTGGCTCGGTGCCAGTAGCACAGTGGTTACAGCGCCAGCCACAGACACTGAGGCTGGTGGGTTCGAACCCAGCCCAGGCCAGCTAAACAACAATGACAATTACAACAACAACAACGAATAGCTGGGCGTTTTGGGGGGCACCTGTAGTCCCAGCTACTTAGGAGGCTGAGGCGAGAGAATTGCTGAAGCCCAAGAGTTGGAGGTTGCTGTGAACTGTGACGCCATAGCACTCTACTGAGGGTGACGTAGTGAGACTTATCTCCAAAAAAAAAAAAAAAAAAAAGATTAAAATAATCCTTTCTTACACTTTTATATTTAATGATGTATTTTTATGAAATCTTTTATGGCCTTTCTTCCTCCTTTCTCTTTCCCTTAAAGGCTTTTTGTGTTTTGTTTTGTTTTTTTTTTTTAGACAGAGTCTCATTATATCACCCTTGGTAGCGTGGTGTGGCATCACAGCTCACAGCAACTTCAAACTGTTGGGTTTGAGCAATTCTCTTGCCTCAGCCTCCCAAGTAACTGGGACTACAAATGCCCACCACAATGCCCGGCTATTTTTCTGTTGTTTCTGTCATTGTTGCTTTTAGCTGGCCTGGGCTGGAATCGAACCCGCCAGCCTTGGTGTATGTAGCTGGCGCCCTACCCACTGAGTTATGGGTGATGCCCCCTTAAAGGTTTTTTTAATAAACAAACCTTCAAGCAAGAAAAAATTTCTGAAGTGATACAATACTTAAGTCTATCTCAATATATGCACGTTGTCCTCTCTTTCTCCCCTTCTCCCCACCCCATTTTCTTGTTTTTCCCTCCTACAACTATTTTCAGATCCTCAAATGGCTCAAGGACAAGAATTATTATTTGTTGAGTACCCACTAACTGCTTTAAGCTTAGATGGAGAAAATTTTCTTACAACCAGAAATTTTCTGTGTGGAAAATTCTCCACGTGGAAGGGGAGATAGATAGAAATTTGATCACTGGCAGTCTAATTCTCGGGCTCTTGTTAGGTTGAGGAACATAAGCAGAGCCAGAGTTCAACTAACTCTGAAATGGCAAGGCCTCTTGGAGGTGGGAAAAGAGAAAGGAACGAGGACAACTGGCAGATAAAGAACAGACATATCCAATGGTGAATTCCATTGAATTTTTGTTGTACACTGAGCAATATGAATCCTTATTTACCCAATCCTACTCCTTTTATCCCTACCCCCCATCCCTCTGCCAAGACATCTTTAGGAACAAATTTTTATCCATGATTTATAGTGAGTTGGGTTTGTTTTGAGGGATACCATATGTCAACTGTGGCTTCAAGATGGTCCAAGAGAGGTCTTTATATCTGGGGCTAACAGGAGTTTTGAGCTAAAATGCAGCTCCCTGATGGATTAAATCTTCACCCTCAAGCAGAGCTAAGAGTACACTGTGAGAGTGATCACCAGATACTAACCCCAACACAACACATTTGAGCTATGTGTTTCCCTGGCTGTATTCTCCTTGGTCTCATTGTATACAGCCACCCCTACTCTCTACTTTTGAACTAATCCATTTTGTGGATAACTCAATGAAAACAAATAATGATTATTGAGTGTTTACAATGAGCCAAACTCTGATCTAGGTACATTATGCACAGTATAATTAACATCTTTTAATCCTTGTAACCATCTCCATTTTATAGGTGGGGAAGATGTGGAACCAAATATGAAAGTGACTTGCCCAAGGTTGCACAACTAGTAAATAGCAAGGCCAGGACTCAGACCCAAGTAGTCTGGCTCTGACGCCCACATCCTTGACTCATCTGTTCTGCTATTCTCCAATCTGCTATTTCTGCGATTGTGAATAAACAGAGATCTACTCTACAAGTAATCTTAGCCGCTGAACTCAAGCACCAAACTCGTGTAATCAAAAATGTTATAAAGAGATACTGAGCCACAAAGGTTGAACACTTCTTCTCCAAATGCTAGTGTACCTTACTTTATTTCTTAATAAGATAGGATGTGCAGCCTATACCACGGAGGAAGTAGAGTAAGAGTAAAAAGTTGTAGTTATTCTCAAAGAATATTTTTTCAGTCATTGGTTTGATCTCATGAACTATTCCTGTCTCACAGCAGAAAACAGACCTCTGGTGACTGGAATACACTTGTTTTTAAATTTCTATGTTTAAAAATAAATGAATGAATGAATTTAATTTTTTCAGATCCAAAAACTCAAGGGGTTTATGCTTACAGGGACTAGGTTTAGTAGAATACAGTTTATTTTTTTTTTTTTGGATTCATTATTAACTTTATTTGTCACTCTTTAAAGACATTGGTCCACTTCTACATGAAAGGCAGAATTCATCCACTTCCACTTAATAGTCTATATAGAAATGAAGTTGTACCACAAACCATAGTAAC
>CAUYON010126652.1:0-19712 GCA_963573935.1 Arctocebus calabarensis | reverse complement strand
ACCAAGACCCCACCCCCCTCACTCCTTCCCGCTCTCTGCTCTTCCTTCCCCACCCCTCCCTCATTCTTCCTCTGAGAGTTTTTTTTTTTTAAATCACACATGAATATTGAATTTTGTTAAATACTTTTTCTGCATCTATTGAAAGCAAGGCAAATTACATTGATAGCTTTTTGAATGTTGTACCAACATTCCCTTCCTGGGACAAACGCCATTCGTTTGTTTTACATTATCCTTTTAATCTATTGATGAATTTTATCTGTTGATATTTTATTGGGGATTTTTACATCTATCTTTATAAGGGATATTTTCTGTAGTTTTTGTTTATTTTAATGACTTTTTAGGGTGTAGGTATGAGGATAATGCTGGTCTTACAAAACAAATTGAGAAGTATCCTGTCCCTCTTATTTTCTGATTGACATTGAGTAGAATGGCACTCTTTCTTTTGGGCCTGGAATTTTCTTTGAAGGCTTTAAATTATAGATCCAATTTCTTTAATAAATATAGGACTATTCAGGTTAGCCATTCCTTTTTTTTTTAGAAATAGCGTGTCACTTTGTCGCCCTCAGTAGAGTGCTGTGGCGTTACACAGCTCACAGTAACCTCCAACTCCTGGCTTAGGCGATTCTCTGGCTCAGCCTCCCAAGTAGCTGGGACCACAGGCTCCTGCCACAGTCTGGCTGTTTTTTGTTGCAGTTTGGCTGGGGCGGGTTTGAACCCTTCACCCTCGGTATATAGGGCCAGCGCTCTACTCATTGAGCCACAGGCACTGCCCAGGTTATCCTTTCCTTTTTGAGTAAGTTTTGGTGTTTTATATTTTCCAAGGAATTGGCCTATTTAGGTTGTTAATATTGAGTTTTTTTGTAATATCACATTATTATTCTTGAACTATCTATGGTGTTTGTATTATTTCATTCCTAATGTTGGTAATGTGTGTCTTTCTTTTTTGCTTAATCTGTCTGGCTAGAGGTATAAAATTTTATTGCTCTTTCAAAAAACTAGATTTCAGTTTCATTGACTTTATTATATTTGTGTTTAGATTTTGTTAATTTCTGCCTTTATATCTATTTCCTTTCTTTTATCATTGGATTTTATCTACTCTTTTTTCTTTTTTTTGCATTGCAAACACATGCTGAAGGCCAGGTGCCACAATCTGCTCCTTTTTCTTAAATTTCTTATGATAAAATTTCAGATTATTGGTCTAAAACTGTTCTTTTCTGAGAGAAGCATATAATGCTATCACATTGAAGTAATGTATTTTTAGTTTTAGTTTTTTAGCTCTAAATTTTAGGCAAATTTCCTAATTTGCCTTGAGACTTCCTTTTTGCTTCATTAATTATTTAGAACTTTACTGCTTAATTTCCAAATATTTGGGGACTTCCCAGATATCTCTGTTATTTATTTCTAATTGAATTCCATTATGGTCAACTAACATACTTTGTATAATTTAAAGTCTTTAAAATTTGTTAGATTGTGGCTTGGTGCCTGTAGCTCAATGGGCTAAGGCGCCAGTCACATACACCTGAGCTGGCGGGTTTGAATCCAGCCTGGGCCCGCCAAACAACAATGATGGCTGCAACCAAAAAATGGCCAGGCGTTGTGGCGGGCGCCTGTAGTCCCAGCTACTTGGGAGGCAGAGGCAGGAGACTCGCTTGAGCTCAGGAATTGGAAGTTGTTGTGAGCTGTGATGCCACAGCACTCTACCCAGGGGGACAGCTTGAGGATCTGTCTCAAAAAGAAAAAAATTGTTAGATTGTGATTTACAGTTGATAATATGGCTTATTCTGGTGAACGTTTCAGGTGCTTTTGAACAGAATGTGTGTCCTGCTTTTGTTCAGTGAGGTGTCCTATAAATAAATATTAGCGAAGTCTAGTTGTTTCTTGCAGGAAATGTTTGTTGGTATAGGATTCTGAGTTGACAGCTATGTTATTTCAGCACTTCAGTGTCTTCCCACTGTCTCCTGACCTTTACAGTTTCTAATGATGGATCCAGTGCTTGGAATCATCGTTCTCTGTGCTTTATGTGATTCTTTGGCTGCTTTTGTGGTGTTTTATCTTTGTTTAGTTTCCAGAAGTTTAGTTGTCATGTGTCTGAATGTGATTTTCTTTGGGTTTATTCTGTTTTCCTTGCTGATCTTGAATCTGTTAATATACTTCTTTCAAGAAATATGGGAGTTTCCAACCATTATTCCTTCAAACATTTTTTTTCTGTGCCAGTTTCTTTCTCATCTCTTTCAGGGACTCCAGTGACACAAATGTTAGGTTTTTTTTGTTATTTTCCTATAGGTCTCTGAGGCTTTGATTTTTTTTTTTTTAATTATAACTATGCATTTATGGGGCACAGTGTGATGATTTGATATACAATATAGAATGCTTAAGTCAAAGTGATTAATATAACCATCACCTCACTTATTTTTAAGTGTGTAATGTGGTAAGACATTTATAGTTTACTCTTGGTTGTTTAGAAATATACCCTTGCATTGTGCACATTAGTCAAAATCCTGTCAAATGGCCTCCTTCCTCTCACCAAACACTTTCTCCCTTTCCCTCCTTTCTGCCCTCTTCCTCCTTGTTAGACTATATTTGTGTTTTATCATTTGTAAGTGAGTGTGTTTTTATATTGGTTTCATAATAATAATGAGTACATTGGATACTTTTTTCCCCTTTGTTGAGAAACTTTGCTAAGAAGGATGTCTTTCAACTCCATCCAGGTAAACATAAATGATGTCAAGTTTCCATCTTCTTTTATGGCTGAATAGTATTCCATCATTTGTTAATCCATTCATGGGTTGATGGGCATTTGGGCTGCTTCCACGACTTGGCAATTATGAGTTGGGCTACAATAAATGTTCTGGTACAAATGTCTTTGTTGTAAAATGATATTTGTTTTTCTAGGTAGATACCTAGTAATGGAATTGCGGGATCAAATGGAACATCAACTTTTAGATCCTTGAGAATTCTCCATACTTCTTTCCAAAAAGGCCATATTAGTTTGCAGTCCCACCAGCCATGTAGAAGTGCTCCCTTCTCTTCGCATCCACTCCACCATCTACAGTTGTGGGACTTTGTGATGTGGGCTAATCTTACTGGAGTTAGATTTGGAGTTAGGTGATATCTCAAAGTGGTTTTGATCTGCATTTCTCTGATGATTAAAGACGTGATGAACATTTTTTATTTTTATTTATTTATTTATTTATTTTTGAGACAGAGCCTCAAGCTGTCACCCTGGATAGAGTGCTGTAACATCACAGCTCATAGCAACCTCCAATTCCTGGGCTCAAGCGAGTCTCCTGCCTCCACCTCCCAAGTAGCTGGGACCACAGGTGCCCACCACAGCACCCGGCCATTTTTTGGTTGAAGCTGTCATTGTTGCTTGGTGGGCCCCGGCTGGATTCGAACCCACCAGCTCAGGTGCACGTGGCTGGCGCCCCAGCCTGTTGAGCCACAGGCACCGAGCCGATGAACATTTTTTAATGTGTTTGTTGGCCATTTGCCTGTCATCTTCAGAAAAGTTTCCCATCTGTCCTGATGGATGTTCTCTGTTGAGCTCTATACCAGTTCACTGGCTTTTTCCTCCATCATCTCCATGCTGCTGCTGAGCCCATCTAGTGAATTTTACATTTTGTCACACTTATTTTTCAGTTCTAGAATGTTCCTCCTCCTTCTCCTCCTTCTTCATCCTCTTCCCCTTCCTTCTCTTCTTCTGCTTTACAATTTTTTTTATTTCTGCTGAGAATTTTCCTATTAATTTCAAGAAAGCTTGCCTTCATCTCATGGAAAATGATTAAAATAGCTGGTTCAGAGAGTTAACCTGACAATCCTGCCTCCCTACCATCCTGGGGTCATCAGCTATTGGCTGTCTTTTCCCTTGAGAACCGGTCAGGTTCTCCTCATTCCTGATATGTCAAGTAATTGAATTTCATCCTGGACATTCTCCTATTATGTTGTAAAGATTTAGTGTGGTAGCTGAGCAGGCCGGAGCCAGACCCATGAAGCAGGAGGAGCTGAGATTTTGCTAGAAAGACACTGAGAAGATTGTGCAGGAAGGCTCTGGAGAATGCTGGGTTTTGTTTGCCCTAGTAGGCAATCTGTTAGGTTCAGAGTACAAGCCTTACCTGAGTGGTTTTGCCAATACTAATACAGTTTTGTTTCTTTCTTTTCTCTCTCTCCCTTTCTCTTTCTCTCCCTTTCTTTTCCCTTGTCTTCTCCTCTCTTCTTTCTTGATAAAAGGTCTACTGTCACCCAGGCTAGAGTGCAGTGGCCCATCATCATAGCTCACTGCAGCCTCCAAATGCTGGGCTTAAGCAGTCATCCTGCTTCAGCCTCCTGAGTAGCTGGGACTATAGGTGTTCGCTACCAGCCTGGCTAATTTTTAAAGTTTTTTTAGGGATCTGATCTCACTATGTTGCTCGGGCTAGTCTCAAACTCCTGGCCTTAAGGGATCCTCCTGCCTCAGCCTCCCAAAGTGCTGAGATTACAGGCATGAGTCACCATAGCCAGTGTAATACTAGTTCAGTTTGGGGGGGTTTGCTGTGCAGCTTTGCAGTGACCTTGCATGGGGAACTCGGGGGCTGGTCTAGAAGTTGGGCGCTGGTTTGTGTGGCAGCTCCATCCTTGATGTCTTTGCTGTGGTTCTTTATCTGGGTTGTGTGCATGTGGAGCTTGGGCCCAGCACTTGTGTCAGTTCATAGAATTAGTGGACCCCCTTTTCTCCTTTCTCCTTGGTGGGAGTTCATTAATACCCTCCATCCAAAAGAGATCTCACCTCAGACACAAATTGAATATGCCCGTCTCTCATCCCTGTGCCCCCACAACTGAGGGACTGGTTGCCTCTGCCTCCTATCAGGCCCCACAGACCATTTTCTACATCAGTCATAACCAGAACATTCCTCTGAAAATACAAATAAAATTTTAGCCCCTGATTAGCGCTTTCCTCCGCAATCTTCTCAGTGCTCTTCTAGCAAAACCTCAGCTCTTCCTGCTTCATGGGTCAGGTTCCTGCCTGCTCGGCTACCACAGCTCACCGCTCTGTCCTCACTCCTCCTGCTCCAGCCAGTGCAACCCTATCTCTGTGGCCCCTCCTTGAGCTGGTGTTCAGCTGAAGGGCTCCCTTCTCTGAGTGGCCCTGGCAGGCAACCCTGCCGCAGGAGAGGTCAGAGGGAATGCAGGATGAAGGAGATGCCTATATACAGTCTGTCCCCAAGTCCCTCTTGCCTGGGCTCACTAGTTAATGAGCATGATGGTACAGTGGCCTCAGGATGAGATGGTGTCTGCCAAATTCTTCCTCCACCTACTTAGTCTGCCCTTCCTACCCCCGGGTGTTGCTGTGGAGGCTTTCACGTCTCAGGAGAGGGCACTGACACTCACTCACTACCTTCTCTGTGCTGATGCTGGACTTGGTGTTTTGCATACTTCATCTCATATTATTCTCACACAGGTTAGATTTTTCTCTCCCATTTTACAGATGAGAAAATGGAGGCTTGGAGAGAGAAGTCAGTTCCCAGAGTCAGGTGCAGAGCCAAGGAGCTGGGTGCAAACCTGGGCTTGTTGTTGACATCCACACTCTCCTCACTTTGCCTTTGGGTCCTGGCTTCTGGTGAGCAAGAGTGAGCATGTAGGATGTTCTCCCGGGGCTTTTTAGAATCCAGGAGGCTGGCTCAGAGGATGAACCATTTGCCTTCCATGTCTCTCTTGCCCTCATCCTAAGAACTCTAGGCTTCTCTGCCTTCGTCCTGCAAGACTGGAGTGTATGGCGGGTTGGAGCCCATATATTGCCCTCCAGAAGGAAGGGGCCAAAGCCCCAGCCACCGTGGAGTAAGGTGGGGGTGAGTGAACAGCTGTTGTTGTGGGTGAGAGCGTGAGGAATGGGGTATGTGTGCTTGTGAGTGTGCTGGTGACTTATGCATGCCGTGTTCAGACTTGCACACACTGGCATAGACATCCTGTTGTAATTGAAGGTGAGTGCACGTGGAGTTGTGTGTGTGCACATAAGCACGTATATTAAAACACACACAGTTATTACCCTGGCACACAGTTGTGCACATCTGGACATTCACATGAGGGGTATTGGGTGCACATATGTGTCCGCGTGCATCCGCACACACATACACACCCAGATAGACATGCACCTGTGCACACAAAGACATGCCAGCTTCTCTGAAGGTGACAGACACCCTCACCTGCATGCTTTGTCCCTGCTTTCCCTGGGACTTGCATCCTCACCCTGGGGGTGCCCTGGGAGTGCCCTGGGAAGACACATTCATCTGTGCACTCTGCCCTTGCCCTCCCTGGAACTGGCATTCTCACCCTGCTGGGTGGCCTCAGGTGGGACCCCTTCTCTCTCCGGGCCTCAGGTGGGATCCCTTCTCTCTCTGGGGCTCTCTGGGTCTCTTCCCTTGCAGAACAAGGACAAGGACTAGAAGGTCTTGGCGGTCTCTGCAGCTTTAGGTTCTGTGTGTTTCCTCTTTCTCATTCCGGTTATGCCATGGCTGGCCTGCAGCCGGTGGTAATTGAATATATGTCACAGAATGAGCTGATTGCAGCCTCCCTGGTCTGGCAGGGATGTTAATGGGTTTGGTGCTCTGAAGTTGAGGTTGGGGCAGTGAGTCACTTTCAGAACTCAGGTTCCGGATCAACCTCTCTGTCCTGTGCAGACAGAACCGCTGGACACTGGTCTTGCTCCTGCATGAGATACTGATTTGGGTGACATAAAACAAACAAAACCTACTTACATTCTTAGGGTGTGGTGTCTCAGGATGAGCACAGGCATGGATAAAGCCCATGTCTGCCTCAGTGTTCTCATCTGTCAAATGGGGTTGCTGTGAGGAAAGTACATGGGACTTTGGTGGTGCCCACTCAAACCTTTCTGGGGGCAGAGAGGTGGGAGAAGGCAGCTGGTCAGACCTGCTCACAGCTCCAGCCAGTGTGAGGGTCCCAGGCCATGCAGCCCTCTACCTTGTGGCAGTCAATGCCCTCTCCTGGTTTTGTCCTTGCACTGCATAGGGGCTGCTTGTAGATAATGCACCAGCCATTGCCCTTGCTGGGGCCACCTAGCCCTTCCTTTTGGTGAAGCTAGTGTGAACCATTCTGGGGCAGGCCTCGCTGGAGGTGCCATGTAGCCCTGTGAGTGAGCAGAGCTCAGGCGCCAGTGGGAAGATGCTGCCCTCACACTTTGCCCCTCTCCTCCAGTGGTCCCAGGGCCAGGATGCTGGGGACCCAGCCACTTTCCTGGGCAATGAGGCCATGGACTGTCACCTTTTCCTTGACAATGAGGAAGCCAAGCCCCAGGCCTACCCATGTGGATGCCAGGTCTGCATGCTGCCCCTACCATGTAGGCAGCACCTTCCGGCCCCCCAGGAGCTCCCTCCTCCTGTGCGCTTGCCCATTGGTGGGGGCTGGCCACGGTCACGCCCGGGATGCCCAGGTCAGCTGCTCTCTCACGACCTGTCCTGCTTCTTTGCTTTTAGGCACAACAGTGCCTTTAGCACAAAGACCACTGTTTTTGACAAAATGACCAGAAATTTCCAGTTTATGAATTTGTTAATGTTCTTACATGCGTTTTTATTTCAGAACACTTTTATAATATAATGTCAGTAACAAAATAAAATTTAAAACAAAATTCACTGTCCATAGAACCAGACTGTAATTGTTTTTTCCCCTTCCCTATTCATGTACAACATGCTTTTTATATACCTGCCAGTTAAATGTGGGCTCAATTTTGTGTCTTCCCCTCACTGCGGACGTTGAACACTTGACTCCATGAAAGTGGACAGCTGCCCTTCAACTGGCCTGTGGGTCAGGGCTGAATACAATACATGTATGGTGGTATCTCATTGCTGTTTTAATTCACGATTTTTTAGGGACATATGATGTGGAGCATCTTCTCATATGTTATTTACCATCTGTATCTCTTCTTTGCCAAAGTGCCTGTTCAGGTCTTTTACCTGTTCTTGAATTGGGTTCTTATTTTCTTACTACAGAGTTTTAAGAATTCTTTTACTATTTTGCATACTAGTCTTATTGAATATATTTTGCAAATAATTTCTGCTAGTCTGGGGCTTGTCTTAACTACATGTAATTTTTAATTCTGCTGTTTTTTTTTTTTTTTGAGACAGAGTCTCACTTTCTTGCCCCAGTAGGGTGCTGTAGCATTGTAGCTCACAGCAACCTCAAACTCTTGGGCTCAAGCAATCCTTTTGTCTCAGCCTCGCGAGTAGCTGGGACTACAGGCACTGCCACAAGGCCCAGGCACCACCACAACGCCATTTTTTTAGAGATGAGGTGTCAATCTTGTTCAGGCTGGTCTCAAACTCCTAAGCTCAAGCAGTCCACCCGCCTCAGCCTCCCAGAATGCTGAGATTATAGGCATGAGCCACCGTAACCAGCCTAATTCTGCTGTTTTTTTTTTTTTTTTAGAGACAGAGTCACACTTTGTAACCCTTGATATAGTGCTGTGTAGTCACAGCAACCTCCAGCTTCTGGGCTTAGGTGATTCTCTTGCCTCAGCCTCCCGAGTAGCTGGGATTACAGGCTCCTGCCACAACGCTCGGCTATTTTTTGATGCAGTTTGGCCGGGGCCCTTGAATCCACCACCCTCGGTATATGGGGCCGGTGCCCTACTCGCTGAGCCACAGGCGCCGCCTGTAATTCTGCTGTTTTTAAACTATACTTTACATGACCATTACTTTATGTCACTAAATGTTACTTATTTATTTTTGTTTTATTAAATCATAGCTGTGTACATTAATGCAATCATGGGATACAATGTGCTGGTTTTATATACAATTTGAAATATTTTCATTGAACTAGTTAACATAGCCTTCATGGCATTTTCTTAGTTATTGTGTTAAGACATTTATATTCTACATTTAGTAAATTTCACATG
Organism: Arctocebus calabarensis; assembly: GCA_963573935.1. Lineage (NCBI taxonomy): Eukaryota > Metazoa > Chordata > Mammalia > Primates > Lorisidae > Arctocebus > Arctocebus calabarensis. Next base: position 10,831 of record CAUYON010126652.1, on the reverse strand, counting down.
TACCCTTGTAAGATGCGCCATAGGTGTGGTCCCACCAATTACCCTTCCTCCACTCATGTCACCAAAAACATGATTGTGTGGCATGATGTTCTACTATATAGATGTTTCTAAATTGATTTAAAGAATTTGGATTTTTTTGTTTTTAAACACTGTAGATAAAATCCTAGTATAAGTGTTTTTGTGATGCTTTAACTATTTTCTTAGGACATATCTTAAGAAATAGAATTATGGGAGCCAGGTGAGATGGCTCACAGCCATAAGCCTAGCTCTCTTGGAGGCTGAGGTGGGTAGATTGCCTAAGTTCAGGAGTTGAGACCAGGCTGAGCAAGAGCAAGATCCCATCTCTACAAAAAATAAAAAAACTATCCAGGCATTGTGGTGAGTGCCTGTAATCTCAACTACTTGGGAGGCAGAGGCAAGAGGATCACTTGAGCCCAAGAGTTTGAGGTTGCTGTGAGCTATGATGATGCTAGGACACTCTACCCAGGGCGACCAAGTAAGACTATCTCCAAAAAAAAAAAAAAAAGGAAGGAAGGAAATAAATAAAAGGAAGGAATGAAAGAAATAAATAGAATTATGGGCCAGAAGTATCCACTGATATACTAATATAATGCTATTTACTCTTCAAAATGGTTTAACTTGTTCATTCAGCAGATATTTATTGAATACTGACCCTGTGCCACGTGCTGTCCCAAGCACCAGGGACATAATGATGAACATACTGGGAGCTCAGGATTCCCTGCTGTGCCACGGGGTGCATGTGACACTCACACACCCCAGTCACAAGAGGCAGTGGGGGCTGTCGCTGGCTTGTGCCCCAGGCCTGGGCATGACACTGGGAGGGGTCTGTGCCCCCTGCTGTCATTGCTGAGCTCAGTTCCCCTCAGGGCATGGCCAAGTAGCCTGTGAGATCTCAGGAGGGTGTATCAATTATAATTTTTGAATTTTAGAGTCAAGTATGTAGTGGGATATTTTATTTAAAACAATCCTAGGATGAGTTCAAATTTCCTTTCTTATTCTAAAACCATGTTCTTTTACCACAATATAATAAAGTTAGAAATAGTTGATAAAAAGTTGGAAAAGAGAGAGATTGGAAACCAATAATGAGCTTATGCATAATTTATGAGTTGAAGAAGATTGCCATAGTAAAAGATAATGGAATGTTTAGAGTCAATTGACAAAACACTATCTAGCAAAACTTATGAGATGCAGTAAAAGCAGTACATAGAGGAAAATTTGTAGCTTCACTAGAAAAGAAGGCTAGAAATTAGCAAGCTGTGTGTGTGTGTTGTATGTTTTCACTCCCTAGAGTGCCATAGCAAATTATCACAAACCGGGCAGCTTAAAACAACAGAGATTTGTTGTCTTACAGTTCTAGAGGCCAGACAGCTGAGATAAGGCTTTGGAAGGGCTGGTTCCCTCTGAGAGCTTCGAAGGAGACTCTGTTCTAGGACTCTGTCCAGCTTCTATTGGCTCCAGTACCCTTGGCTCCCAGTTGCTTCACCCAGTCTCCACCGCCATTGTCACATGGCCTTCTTCTCTTTGTTATCTTCTTCTTGTAAGGACACCAGCCATTGCATCAGGGCCCACTTTCATCCCAGATGATCTCATCTAAACTTGGTTCAAATACAAAGACCCTATTTCCAAATAAGGTCACCTAGTCACACTCTGAAGTGCTGAATGAACCTGAATTTTGAGGGGACACTGTTCAACCCCCTATAGTGTCCAACCTGAGAAATAGAACAATAAAGCAAGATGAAATAAAGAAGGAGAAAAATTATAAAGATAAAAGTAGAAGAAGTTAATGAAACAGAAGAGATAGTTATAGTCAATAAAATCTGAATCCCTGAAGAGATTAATGAAATAGACAAACCCCTGGTGAGGTTGGCAGAGTAAAGAAGAGATGGTATGGACTTCACTTGTGCCACAGATGGCAAGAGAGGAGGATGCTTTTCTGAGCAGGTGGCAAGGAAGTGGGAGGCATGAACACACAGCTGCTCGTGTGGGTGCTGCTCTCTTCTTGGGTAGAAATTGAGCACTGGGTTAGCTTAGAAGGCATCTCCTCCAGGAAGCCCTCCCTGACTCCTTCTCCAGCGTGGTTTAGAAGCCACCCACTTGCTCACACAGTCCTTGTACCTTGTCTTTCTATTGTGCTGACCTAGTTATTTTGTCACGACTTTCCACTTTTTTGTCTTTTCTGTGAGATTAAAACTTTCTCACCACAAAACTATGCCCCTTTTGTCTATTGTATTCTTTGTCTGAGGTCTGGTATACTGTACGTGATCAGTACATGTTTGAAGGCCTGCATTTCTCTTCTAACCTTGCCACTGCATATTTGGGACCCTGAACATGACCTTTACCCTCTCTGAGCCTTTGTTGGTGGTGATGGTTCAGTCCAAGAGTAGGGGGCATGGTGATCCCTGGCCTGAGCTGGCACCATTGGCCCTTTTCCTGGAGATCCCACCTCCTGCTCTCTAGACTTAGGATTTTATGGAGTGCCATGAGCCATCTTAGGATTGTACAGAGAACTCCTCTCTGGAGATGGTCCAGAAATACTGTGTGGACAGCCCTGTGGATGTCTGGATGCCATCCTGTGGGCGGTGCCTTTCTTCCTCTGATAGGCACCAGCCCAGCATGGATTGTCAGGCTCAGTCCACTGCCTTTTCAGTGGGAGGGGTTAACTGTGTCCTTGGGGAATGGATATGTAGAGGGGTGGGTGCAGGACCGGGGTCCCATCCATCTGTATGGGCTTTTTTCAGAAGGGTAGGGTTCGCTCAGTTCCAGAAATCCTTTCTAGCTTCCACTCCCAGTGAGTTTTTTCTTTGCCCGGCTGGAAGCCGTGGTTAAGCCCCTACTGTGGGCCCGACAGGCAGGATAATCCCTGGGGCTTGTTACTGGATTCAGGGGTGAATTCTGGCCACTGAGTTTCTGGAAACCCTGTTGTTGGGAAGATTCCTTTGGCCTGGAAAACCCATCCTGACCCTGCAACCCTGACCTCGCTGTAGCTTCAGACATGAAAGCAGGAAACAGGAAGAGGGATCTAAATCGTGAGTGGTTTTCCGGAATGCAGGCAGGGGTTGGGGGTGCCATCTAGAAATAGCGGCCTGGCCTGGCATCTTGGGGGAGAGCTGGGAGATCCCCCCCCTCAAGGCTCCTTGAAGTGGCCACCATATTTTGAACCACCTGTATCCTGCCTGACTTGACCTTTGCCTGCTAGAGATGGAAAATCATTCTTGAGCCAGGACAAGATGTTTATTTATCCAAGAAAGTGGGACTGGCTTCGCTCCTTCAAGAAAAGCAGGTTCTGGCGGCTGCAAGTGGTAAGCTGGGGATCTTCTCCAAAGTCTGGGACCCAGGGCCAACCTCTCATCTGCAAAGTGAACCCTGTAGGGGCCATGGATCTCTGCATGGATTTCTGAACAGCTGTGGATCTGTGAACCTTCAGAGATGCTTCCTTGGAAGCCACACTGCTTGAGCTACTGAGCTTAGTTTGGGCACAATTCCTTTAGCTATTGACTCTTTTAGGACGGGTCTTAAGGCCCTGCCGGTGTCATGCGATGTTTGTGTTTGTGTTGAGCACCATAAGGTCATGAAAACTTAGATCCTGGTGTGGGAGATGGCATTACAGATGCCTACTGACCAGCCAGGGAGGGGTGTTCTTTGTGGGCAGCTGGGTCTACAGGGGTTGCCTAACCTTCCCACCTCTGACCGCCATCTGTCATGGAGTAATTTTTTGTTCATGCAAAAAACCATTTAGCAGCAACATGATGTGAACAACAGAGGCTGGAACAAAGTGCTCTGGAGGAGTGGGGAGAAAAGGGGGTACAAAAGTCTACCTATAGAAGTGGGCCTTGGAGCACACGCAGGACTTCACCAGGTGCCACCTGGGCATGGCCTAGGGCAGGGAGGCCCCATGTCCTCTTCCATGAGCTCCCTGGCTCCAGGCTTGGCTCTCTGGGGGTGACTTCATGGGGATGAAGTGAGTGTCCAGATAGGACCTCGTGCCTGTGCCCCAGGCCTTGACTCCAGTTTTCTGTGGGCATTGCAGTGTCTGTGCCTCACCATTTTCTCAAGGTCATTATATCTAAACCCAACTTATGTTGACCGTATAAAAAATAAAAATGAAATGGAACATTAAGTATTGGTGAAGATGTGAAGAAATTGGAACTCATGTGCTGCTGTTGGAAATGTAAAGTAGTGCAGCCACTGTGGCAGTTTGGCAGTTCTTTGGAAAGGTAAACATAGAGTTACTGTGTGGCCCATTCCTAGATGTACACCCAAAAGACTTGAGGACAGGGATTCAGACACACACCGGTGGATGAATGTCCATAGCAGCCCTGTACACGATGCCAGAAGATGGAAACAACCCTGATGGTTGATGATGGTTAAACACATGTGGCCTGTCCATACCATGGGATGTTGACCAGCTGCAGGAGGATTTGATAGCATGGATAACCTTGAAAAAACAGTACTAAGTGGAAGAATCCTGATACAAAGGCAAATGTGAAGTCACCAGGTAGGTGAGCCATGGAGACAGGAGCTGCCAGGCTGCCAGTGGCACAGGGTCCCCTTATGGGTGATGAAAATGCCTGGGATCTAGATAGAGGTGTGGGGTGGTGCCTGTGGCTGAGTGAGTAGGGCGCCAGCCCCATATGCCAGAGGTGGCAGGTTCAAACCCAGCCCCAGCCAAAAACCGCATAGATAGAGGTGGTGATTGCACAACATTGTCACTGTGCTAAACGCCACTGAATTGTATACTTTAAAATTTGAAATTGTTAGTTTTATGTTATGTGAATTTTACCTCAATTAAAAACACCCCACTCACTTGCCCAAACTGGCTGCTCCTTCCTGCAGGATGTCTAGGACCAGGTGGAAAAGCCCTTGACCCTGGGGCTCCCTTCCAAGACCTCATTACCTCCTGGGCCAGCCTCCTACTGCTTTCCCACTGGCCAGCTCCCAGGGTGTGATATTGATGCCTAATAATCACTCCGGCACCAGAGCAATTCTACCTGCGGGTCTCTGCTTCTGAGCACAGCAGAACCTCAGTGTCGACATCCACATTCACGCTGCGGTGAGGGCTTTCTCAACTCATTCTTTTAAACCATGGGTCAAGTTCCCACTGACTCATTTATACCTCTATTAAGGCTGTTATTTTTAATAATTCTAAAACCAAACCCCCGAGGGTTTATCTAGGAACAGTTAGCGACATATATATGTGATGATTTTCATGTAAGTGGGTCCCTTCCTGACAGATTCCTAACATCAAAAGATGACATAAATATGCATAAACATACTTCTGGCAAGTCACCCTTAATCTCTGTTTCTCAGTAATTCAGAATGGGGGGGGGTTTGTAAAAAAGTGACTCATGGTTCAAGAAAAGTGTTTGTTCCATTCCAAAGATTATGAGATGGCCTGTTGTCATGGCAACAGAAGAGTGGCACAGTGTTTCTTTGGTGGGGAGCTCTGTGGACGCATCCTCCTGAGACCAGTGACTGGTGGTCTCTGCGGGCCACCTCCGTGAGCTGCCCTGGTGCTGGCTGCACGGCCCCTGGAGCTTCACCTGGGCTGTGTGGATAAGAGAACCACCCTGACAGTGGGAGGTGCACCAGGCGCTGAGCTTCTTGTGGCCCTCTTGAGACCAGGGCTGAAGGCCATGTGCTTTTTTGGCACTGGACAGAGCTTACATCCTATTTTTTGCTATTTCTAAAGATTGTGTGTAGGTTGAAGGACATATTGAAATGGAGCAACTGGTAATGCTCAGCTCTTGTCTTCGTTAGCCTGTCCTGGGTGGTGGCTGGGCAGCCCTGACTGGGTCTCCATCCCAGGGGTGGGTGGATTCACTGTCCAACACAGCTACTCCTACATCCCTGCATTGGGGTTTTGAGTATTGTTACTTTCTAGAAAATGGATTTCAGCTGTAAGTTCCTGATCTTTGCCTGGCTTGGTTTCCCCATAACAATTTGTATATTCATTTCATGGGTTGAAATCCATTCCATTTACCAACTTAGGATGGGTAGACACAAAAACCCTTTGGGTTGGATGTGATGGGCCTGGTGAGGAGGACAGAGTAGTGAGCTCTCACATGGAGCTGTTTGTACTTGTGCTTCCATTGAGCAGCACAAAGTCAAGGAAACTTAGGTAGGTCCTGGCGTGGAAAGATGGCATCACAGACGCCTACCCACCAGCCAGGGAGGGGCATTCTCTGTGGGTAGCCAGATCTGCAAGGGTTGCCCTCCCTTCCTGTCTCTGACTGCCATCTGTCACAGAGCGACTGTGAGTAGCTGTGTGGTATTTTGCGGCCGTGCCATTTTGCATAATTTGAAATGGGGCTGAAACCGCTGTCCTGACTATGCCCATTTATTCATTCAGTTATTGACTAATTTTTCTCTTGACACCTGGCTCCACATCTAGAGGGTGGGGTAATTTGTTCATGCAAAAAACCAAACCATTTAGTGGCAACATGATGTGAACAATAAAGGCTGGGATAGAGTGCTCTGGAGGTGCACGTTACACCAGGAGCTGTGCTTTCACTTAATGTAGCTTGAGAACAATCTCCTGCATTCTGGTTCATTTCACATTTCACCTCTCAGGCATCAAACTCTCAGTTGCTTGATAAATACCAGTCCTTTCCCGAGGAGTCTTGTCTGTTGGGTGTGCAGCTAGTGGAAAGCATCATTTCTGGGATTTGTTATTTGTTTAGGTGATTTTAATGGTATTTAGGTCTACACAGAGGCAAAAAACACTTTATTTGAATTGTGACATGATTGTTCCTTCCAATTTATTTGTGCTGTGTTAACATCACAGTAATATGAAAAAAGCTGAAGAAATTCCACCCCAATCCCAGCTCCTTAGCAGTTTTGAAAATGTTTTCTTATTTTTTTTTTAATTGAGACAGAGTCTTACTTTGTCACCTATAATAAATAGATATCGTAGCATAGCTTACCGCAACCTCAAACTCTTAGGCTCAAGCGATTCTCTTGCCTCACAAATAGCTGAGACTACAGGTGCCAGCCTCAGTGCCCGGCTATTTTTCTTTTTTGTTCAGCAAGCCCTGGCCAGCTTCAAACCCACCATTCCCAGAGCATGTGGCCGTTGCCATAGCTCACTGAGCTATGAGCGCCCCCCCCATTTGAGTCATTCTTTTTTTTCCCATTTGATTCATTTTTATATGCAGGTTCCTCTCCCACTCTCCTCCTCCCATTTTCTCCCCCCCCCCCTTCTTTTCCTCCTCCTCTTCCAGTTCTCAGTTGCATAATTACGATCAAAGTCTAGATACAATATCAAGTAAGGGAGGAAGGAAAGTGTTTATAGTTTTATATTCTGGGTTACTCTGTGATATGTTTTTCTTTTTACAAATTTTTTTTGTAGAGATAAAGGGTTTCATTGTGTTGCCCAGGCTGGTCTTAGGCTTCTGGTCTCAAATGATCTTCCCACCTCGGCCTCCCAAAATGGTAGGATTGCAGGCATGGGCCACAACACCAGAGTTAATTTTTCTTTAGAAAATTGAAAAAAAAAAAGTATTGATTTGTTTAACAAACATTTATTAAGCATTTACTACATGTAGGCACTAAGTATTGGAGATTTAGCTATGAGTGATGCCTATCAGTATTCTAGTGAGGGAAACAAGAACCAAGATAAATAAGTAAAATATGCATTTGGCACCAGGTACTAATGAAACTGGAAGCATAGGACGGGAGGAGAGGATCCCTCCTGGAGGTGACATTTGCATGGAGGCAGGAGGAAGGGAGGGAACAACCCTCAAATACAACTTGTAAGAGTTTCTGGCAGAGGGAGTAGCAAGTGCAAAGACAGGTGGGTTTTTGGGGGTTGCAGAAACGACAGTGGAGGGGGACACAATGCCATGGGGCTCAGTTTGTGGGCAGGAGGATGAATGGAACAAATCATGTAGGGCCTTGTTGGCCAACAAAGTTTTAGCTTATACTGGAGGCCACTAGAGGGCTCCAGTGAGCAGAGGAGGGCTGTGCAGTGTCTTTTTTTATGTGGCCACTGTGCATGTGGATTATTTACCCGCACACTTCCTCTTCATTTGTTCAGTTTTCCCTGCATCTTTAGGTTGCTTCCAGGTCATTCTCTTTCTGCTTGAGGTCCAGCTCTTAGTGTTTTTCTGAGAACAGGCTTGTGCAGGCGTCCTCAAACTGTTTAAACGGGGCCAATTCACTGTCCCTCAGACCGTTGGAGGGCCTGACTGTAGTTTAAAAAAAAAAAAAACAACTGAACAAATTCCTATGCACACTACACATATCTTATTTTGAAGTAAAAAACAAAATGGGAACAAATGCAATTCTAACCAACTCATGTGGCCTGCGGGCCGTAGTTTGAGGACCCCTGGTAAAGAGTTTTCTCAGTCTGTCTGAAAATGCCTTTATTTCACCCTCATTATTTGAAGGATATTTTCACTGGGTATAGAATTTTAGGTTGGCAATTGTTGTATTGTGGTAATGCCTTTAAGATATTTTTCCTGTCTTCTGACTTCTGTTCGTTCTTTCTGCTGAGAAAGTCAGTTGTTATATATGTGATGCCCCTTTGAAGGTAATATCTTTTTTTCTGGCTGCTTTTAGATTTTTCTCTGCTTTGGGTTGGCTTCATTCTATTATGATGTGCCTGTTTATCCTGTGTGGGAGTCTGTGCAGTTCTTGAATCTGTGGGTTGATGTCTTTTATTAGTTTAGAAAAAAATTTTTTTTTTTTGAGACAGTCTCAAACTGTAGCCCTGGGTAGAGTGCTGTGGCATCACAGCTCACAGCAACCTCCAACTCCTAGGCTTAAGCAATCCTCTTGCCTTAGCCAACCAAGCAGCTGGGACTACAGGTCCCCGCCACAATGATCAGCTATTTTGTTGTTGTTGTCGTAGGCTGGGTTCGAACCTGCCAGCCTCGGTGTATGTTGCCAGCAACCTATCCACTGAGGTACAGGCACCACCAGTTTAGAAAAATTCTTAATCATTATCTCTTCAAACTTTCTTCTGCCATGTTCTCTTCTTTGCATCTAGAACTCTAATTTCACATAAATTGGAGCCTTTTACCATAATACCATGTGCTCCTCTGTATTTTTCTATATTTTCTTTCCTTTTGTATCTTTGTGCTTCGTGTAGTAGTTTTTTTCTGACATATTTTCCAGGTTGTTAATTTCTAACACATTTCCTGTGTTTCTAATCTGCTGTTAAATCCATCTACTGAGTTCTTTGTTCCAATTTTATTATGTTTTTTAATTCTAGAATTTCCATTCGGCTTAAAAAATTATTTTCAGTTTTGTGCCAACGTTCTCAATCTTGTCTTTTATTTCTTTACATATATTAGGCATGATTATTTTAAAGTTTGTGTCTTATAATTCCAGATCTATATCCCCTAAGGGGATCTATTTATATTATTTCCCTTAATTTTTGGCTATATGAACTTGTCTCTTTGTATGTGAGTTGCTTTTGATTGAGTGCCCAAATGCATATGAAAAACTGTAGAGAAAATTTAAGGCTCTGGATGATACATTAATATTTCTTTTTTTTCTTTTTTTTTTTATTAAATCATAGCTGTGTACATTAGTGCAATCAAGGGGTACAATGTGCTGGTTTCATATACAATCTGAAATGTTTTCATCAAACTGTTTAACATAGCCTTCATGGCGTTTTCTTAGTTATTGTATGAAGACAATTATATTCTGCATTTAGTAAGTTTCACCTGTACCCTTCTAAGATGCACCATAGGTGAGGCCCCACCAATTACCTTCCCTCCATCCCAACCTGCCCCTTCCCCACCCTTCCCATATTCTTGTGCTATGGTTTGGTTATAGCCTTCATATGAAACCTTTAAAATGAGCTTCATAGTAGGGCTGAGTACATTGGATACTTTTTCTTCCATTCTGGGAGATACTTTGCTAAGAAGAATATGTTCCAGCTCCATCCATTTAAACATGAAAGAGGTAAAGTCTCCATCTTTCTTTAAGGCTGCATAGTATTCCATGGTATACATGTACCACAGTTTATTAATCCATTTGTGGGTTGATGGGCATTTGGGCTTCTTCCATGATTTAGCAATTATGAATTGGGCTGCAATAAACATGCTGGTACAGATGTCTTTGTTATAATGTGATTTTTGGTCTTCTGGGTATATACCCAGTAAAGGAATTATAGTATTGAATGGCAGGTCTATTTTTAGATCTCTAAGTACTCTCCAAACATCCTTCCAAAAGGACATATTAGTTTGCATTCCCACCAGCAATGTAGAAGTGTTCCCTTTTCTCTACATCCACGCCAACATCTCTGGTTTTGGGATTTTGTCATATGGGCTAATCTTACTAGAGTTAGGTGATATCTCAAAGTAGTTTTAATTTGCATTTCTCTGATGATTAAGGATGGTGAGCATTTTTTCATGTGTTTGTAGGCCGTGCGCCTGTCTTCTTTAGAGAAGTTTCTCTTCAAGTCCTTTGCCCACCCTGAGATGGGATCACTTGTTCTTTTCTTGCTAATACGTTTGAGTTCTCTGTGTATGCTGGTTATTAAACCTTTGTAGGAGGCATAACTTGCAAATATTTTCTCCCATTCTGAGGGCTGTCTGCTTGCTATACTTACTATGTTCTTGGCTGTACGGAAGCTTTTTAGTTTGATCAGGACCCAGTAATATATTTTTGATACTGCTTCAAATGCCTGGGGAGTCCTCCTCATAAAATATTCACCCAAGCCAATTCCTTCAAGAATTTCCCCTGCACTTTCTTCTAATATTTTGATAGTTTCATGTCTTAAGTTTAAATCTTTAATCCAGTGAGAGTCTACCTTAGTTAATGGTGAGAGGTGTGGGTCCAGTTTTAGTCTTCTACAGGT
>CAUYON010126651.1:0-40773 GCA_963573935.1 Arctocebus calabarensis | reverse complement strand
GCTCAAAGTGTCTTTTTTGCCCCTCTCAGGCTTCACTAGGGTCCCCGCCTAGTGTAACGCTGGCTGGTCACCCATTCTTTCTCTCTCTCATTGATCTGGGGAAAAGGCGCTCACCATTTTGGACATTCCAATGTGTCAGTCTGGAAGAGTCTGGACCCCTTGGCTCACGCCAGGGCTGCCCAGGTCTCCGTGGTTCCTAGCAGCGCCCCTTTCTGATTGTCAAACTCTGAGTTCCACGCTTCAGTGGAATTTTCTCCGATTAGAGCTTGTGGGTTGGGACTTGCTGTCCTCCCTGTGGGAGGGGCCGGCTGCCCTTCCGCCGGGCAGGGGGAAACAGTTTGCAACAGTTTCCACAGTTAAGAACTATATTTCAAACACGCCAATCCTCCTGATCTCTGTGTCTCACCAGTTGCCCGTCCACTCCAATAGTTCACACGGGGAAAGATCCAGAGCTCCCACCCTCTCACTTGCTGACCAGGGAGAGATGGGCTACAGGACCATCTCTCCCACCATCTTCCAGCACCTCCGAAGACAAACATTTTAAAAATCAGATCAACAACTATCTCTTAAACCAGAATTATGTGCAAGGCATTGTGTTAGAGTTGAAGATGATATGATATATATCTACCAAATCTGTTAGTTTAACTGTCAAAGGAACACGTGTGCACACAAAGTGAGAACCACAGGAATTGTATTATGAGGCCAAGCCTATGTCTATCTGGCTCCTTCTTAAATCCCAGTGCCTCACATAGTCTGAACACAAGCAGATTCTGAGTAAGTATTTCTGAAAAAATAGGGGACTTCACCAAAACAGTAGGCTAGGACATGGGTATTTGGGAATCTGATAAACATTTTTAAGAGAAGAGGCATGTTGCAGTTTTTTTAAAGATATCTGTAATAATTGTTTTATCTCTCTACAGTAGGAATGAAATAATCTTTCTGGCAGGGGTAGGAGAACAAACCAAAACACAAGGATTTGGTGAGGAAGGGAGCACAAAGATAATGAAGGCAGAGAACCAGCTGAAGCTGAACATAAGGCTTTGAAGTCACATCAGGAAAAGGTGGAGTTAATGCAAACACAGAGATGTCGTTCCTAGTCAGAAATACTTTCGACTTGCATCTCTGTTGAAGAGAGAACCTAGCCATTAGTCACAGCAAGTCACAGCACAATTGTCCCATCTGTAAAACCTGGCTTAATTAGAATTGAGGAGGCCAGAACAAACTCCTTCTGAATGAGCACCAGACCCTCTTCAGGAAAGGGACATATAGTCAATCAGACTGGAGCTCGGATAAGCCATTTTTGGGAACTCCCTGGGGGGCATATTGTCTATTAAGCCATACCTATCTCGAAAAGTGATCCTGCTGGCTGCCTCTTCCATGCACATCCTGTGGAGCTCAAGGGTACAGACCACTCAGGGAAACAGTCTGCATTACCAATGATAATAACCTTTTCCCCTTCAATATGTGTATCTCCTTTTGCTCTGTAGAGGCAGCAATTTCCTGGGATCTGTTCACCCCATAGTGCCTCATAGTAAATACTCAAAAGGAAAATATTTGTTGAAGGAGTACCCAAAGGGAGCCAAATGAAATTGTTATTGGCAAGGGTTTTTAAACCCACAAAATCTCAATGTTGTTCTCCCATAATATAGATTGGTACTGGATGGGGTGTAATTCACCACTGATCATAATGTCATCTTACCCTATATTAAAATTATAAAACAAATTAATTTTCTAAGAGCATAGATATTAATATCATAATATTATGGTTATCTATGTTTTTAGAAAATGAATATGCTAGATATTAAGGTTATTAATATTTATATACTTCGAGAATTAAGCAGTATATTTTCAAAGGTAAGTAATTTATATTTGAGAAATATCCCCCCCACCAATATTTTCTTTGACTCATTACCTCCTGGCACAGAAACTGGGAATTATAATTTCTCATTGCAAGTGTTAAGCTATTTCTACAGACAGTTTTGTTAGAAGAAAACAAATCTCAAGGGCTCAAAATATTTTCTTCTGTGTCTCAGAATCTCAGGAGACTCTGGGGAGATTCTAAGAGCTAGTGTTTCTTCTTTGTATGTTAAGTCCTCTTTGATATTACAAAGCCCTGGAGCCCCAGCCTGTATTATCTAGATCATAGCAGCATTTGTAAAGATAATGATTATGCTTCATCCGCTTACCTCATACTGTGACAGATGAATATTACGGCTGCTAATCATCATCACAATTATTATCATTGACCACTCACTACTGCTGGTCATTGTGCTGAGCTTTTTATAGGCGTTATCTTTTTAATGTTCTGAAGTGGGTGTTAAAAGTCATCTAGTCCAGCCCTGAATGTCTGATTTATGAATCCTCTCGACAACTCTTCCTCCTGGGAGAAGCCAACATGTAAATAATGAACTGCAGCCCTGAAGCTGTGATGAGCTCCGGAGCAGACAGCAGTCCTGGACGGCCGTTCAGAGAAGGAGCCGGCTTCCTGGGGAGACATGTGCTTTGAGCAGAAGGGAGGGCAAGGCTGAGTCTTGAATGATGAGAGAGGACTTGCCCTATGGTCCAGGGGATGAGAAATATTGTATAAGAAAATTCTATAAGAATTCCATTTGTATGAAGGCTACCAATTAATGTGGAGACAGGGTAAGATGCCAGAGGAGGAGAGAACTTGGAAATAGCTCATTTTTACTTCTGATACCAAACTCATCTGTATTCTTACACCACAGGTAAAAATTTTAATTTGGAGGATTAGTGTTCTGTTTTCTGAGCTGTAGAGTGGAAAGAATTGTTTAGTCATAACTCTATTGAAATATTTCTATACCTCGAGTATCGTATTTACCACTGTATACATATTATCTTACTAAACCAAATACATAAAGTAGATATCATTTTCCTATTGTATAAAAGAGGAAATGAAAACGTTTAAATTTGCTCAATGTCATACAACTTGTATACTTACAAACTATTCATTGACTGAGTTAGTGCTTCTTCAGAGCTTATCAAATGTCTGTCAAAATTTAAAATGAAGTTGGCCTGATTAAAAAACATTTGTTTTTAACCAGTATTTGGTCTTTGTCTCTCCTTGAGGACTAAAAAGAGAATACCTTTTCTTTTTCATATCCATTATTGTCTTTAAAACTCTTAGATGACTTAAGAACAAATCCTGTTCTGTAAACATCAGTCTGGCCACTGAACACATTTCTTGTCCAGAGCACTATAAGGATTTCACCCAGGCTGCGTATTCATCTGGCTGAGTTAATCACTTAAAGCATTTCACTTTAAGCATTTCACCATATCCATTCTTCAGGGCACTTGTAACCCAGCAGTTATCATTTTTCTGATGTGAAATAGGGTGCAGACAAGGGAATACTTTATTTCTGCAGAAGACTACACACAAAATAGCTATTACATCTTAAATGATCACATGAGATACATAATTAAATAAGAAGGAATTTGATGCCTAGTCAAACACTGTGGCTCAAAACCATCTCACAGTATTGAACTGGCTGCTTCATACAGAGTCTGATGTAATGCCACAAATAGTAATAATCATTAATATTTCCCTTTTGTTCATTCAAATCATTAATATTCCCTTCTCAGAGACCTAGAGAAGATAAATGACTTACTTGCTCAAAGCCAATCACCAATATAGGTAGGATTTAAGCCAAGCTCGTTGCCAGAGGAGTCCATTCTCTTTCCTTCATCACTGTAGTACCCTCCTCAGAGGATCGTGTGAAACTCACATGGAATAATGCAGGTAAAAGGTTTAGCATGGTATATGTCAAATACATGTTCTGTTTTAAAATCAGTTTATTCAACGAGTGTGTACAGAACCCTTCATAGCTGCCAAGCACTGCTCATGGCAGAGAAGACAGCAGTGAATAAATAAAGTACAAGAGACTCGAAGAGCTAACTTGTTAGTGGGCAGAGACTCCCAATAAAGTGCAATAAGTAAATAAATAAACTATGCTGGATTATGATAAAGCACGATGCAAAATAATAAAAATAATCATAATAGTGACATAGGACAGAGGGCAATAGGAAGTGTCCAGGTGGGGTTAGACACGTAGATATGGAAGGCCTCAGAAGTAGATGGTATCTGACTAACAGCCAGTGTTTGGGGGGAAGGTGTTCCCAAGTTCTAGGAATTTCAGGGAACTGGGGAGGCTGGAAGAATGAGGAGCTAGGGCAGTGGCCAAGCAGAAGGCAGCTGTTAGTGGGAGGGTGGGGAGTGCAGACCATGCTGTACTTTTCAGGCCATTTCACAGTGACTTCGGCTTTCGCCCAGAGTGGGTGGGAAGCCACTGGAGAGGCTGGGAGGAGCAGTGCCCTGGTCTGGCTTAGGTTCTGACATTTTATTCTGACTGCTCTGGTAAGAAGAGAAGCGGAAAGGTGGACACACAGAGACTGGTTTGGAGGCTACTCCAAAAACCCAGCTAAGAGGGGGTCATGGCTTAGAGTGGGGTGGGAGCAGGGGAGGTGGGGGGTGCACAGATGCAAGTCGATGGTCATCCACCGGATGAAACTGATGTCTCATCAGGATCACAGGGTGAGGAAATTGCTGAACTGAAATGTGGGCTGAAACATTCTGGTGAAGTATTGAACAGTACACTGGTCTATTTGTCTGTGAAGTCTGTTAAGCTTGCACTCTAACCAAGGCACCACACACCTCTAAAGGAGAAGAGGGTGGCTGTCCCTGCCTTCAGAGACCTGTCTTCCTACTAAGAGGACATACATATACGTGGAGGCAGAATATGGTCATGAATATTTGCTCAAAGAATACTGATGGTGTGCCTAGTTCTAAGAGCTGGAGATTGAGCTGTGCACAGAACAGGCAAAAGTCCTTGTCCTCATGGAGTTTATACTATACTAGAGGGAAACTAAAATCAGCAAGATAAACACATTTATAAAACTTGGATAGCATTTTTTTAGCTTATCTTTATTTATTAAGTCATAGCTGTGTACATTAATGCAGTTATGGGGTACAATGTGCTGGTTTTATATACAATTTGAAATACTTTCATCAAACTGGTTAACATAGCCTTCACTGCATTTTCTTATTGTGTCAAAACATTTATATTCTACACTTAGTAGATTTAACATGTACCCTTTTAAAATGCACCATAGGTGTGGTCCCACCAATTACCCTTAACAGGTAATAATATGGGACTTTATAAAGATCAAGCCCATACCATGCAACACTGTAGTAGTGAAAAAGTAACAAAGCATTGTCATGTAAAAGTGACCAGCTCAATGAAATGGTCCCTCCTGTACACAAGTTACTATGCAACAGTCTAAAAACACATGGATCTAAACAACCCAGTGAGGTTAGCTGCAGCTCCAAACATTTAGTCCAAAAGCAAGATGATGAATGAAGCACAAAGCATAATGTCATTCATGTAAAAACTAAAGAAAATTTATATATATATCCACACCCACATTCACATACTCTGTGTACAGGTATGTATATAACTGCGTGAAATATTTTGGAAAGACATATGGGGTAAAAGAATCCAGCTCACTCAGGGATCCAAAAGTTTTCCTAGATGCTTCAGACCATTCAGGTCAAGGCCTTGGGAATGTGCCTCCAGCCACCCTCTTGTCCCTCTCAGGTGAGCCTGCAGGTAACCCTACACTGTGGAATGCACACTGTGCCACCCCCACCTGACCACAATTCTGACAGATAATATGCTTTTATTATTATTTGGCAGTACTGAGACCCTCAGGGTGGGCAGGATTGGTGTGGGGTGAAAACGTGATTTCTCCAGTTTCTCCCATCTCCAGGGCTGTCCTGGGGGCTGCAGGTGGCTGTTAGGGTCTCCCTTCTCCTTTCTCTCATAAATTACCATCTCCTCACCACTCCCTTCAGCCTTCTCTTGAGATTGGTTAATGTGATAAATCACTCTCGCCAATGTGCTAGCAGATAGGAAGGTTTGTGTTTAAAAATTCTGATCCCCCATACATGAGTTTTATTTGAAAATGGGTCTAGGAGATGCAAACATTGCATAAGATTGGATATGAGAACGGTACATACGTTCAGTTATTAAAATGAGTGATATTAACTCTCCCACTCTCTCTACGGTGCACAGATGAAATGTTATTGTTAGTATTAACCTTCTCACCTCCTCCACCGAACACAGACTGTGAAATGCCATTAATATTTCCTCCTCCCCCACCCCAGCTCCTCTGTCATCACGAAGGCATTTGGATGAACTGTGCTAGGTTTTAAAGACTAAAGATTTTAATCTGCTCTATTTCCAAGTAACATTCTTTTCCCTTATTTTAGAATTTCACAAAGCATTTGACTATGTTTGAGCTCATTTAATATTCACAGTGACTATGTTTGGTCTCATTTAATATTCACAGTGACACCCTGATGCAAATAGTACTCTTCTCACTATTTAGATGAGAAAATTGAGGCTCAGAGTCATGCAGTCACTTACCCAGGTTGTCACAAAGCTGGGATTTACCCTAACTCTTCTTCTGAACCCTGTATTCACCTCATGCTACAACCCAAGCTATGGCTCAGAAAGAAGCTTAAGGGATAGAAGTTCTCTGTTAAAGTCTAGCCCCAAACAGGACAATGTTTTCCCCTCTATTGCCTCAAGGGCACATGAGGGTGTTGGTTGTTCAGTGGACATAGGCCCGGAGAGAAGAGAGTTAGATTTTTGACATCCCTGCCTTGTGGAGGGGGGAATCTGTGCATAGGAGCCGATGTGTAGCACTGTGAGGGCGCGTCCTGCAGTCCCTTTGCTCCTGGGCAGCCCTGCAGATGTGAACATCTCTGTGTCCTCCTTTCAGGTCTGCAAACAGGATGCTCCTTCCTGCCTGAAGGTCTTTACAGGAACTGTCTTCCTTAGACTCTAATGATCTCAGCTCAGATGTAATTGACTCAAAGAAGCTGTTGTGGGTTTGAGTTGAGCCTCTCAAGTGGTACGCTCAAGTCCTAACTCCCAGGACCTAGGAGCATCATGATTTTTGGAAATGGGGTCTCTACAGATGTAATCAAATTAAGAGGACAGATGTCCTTTTAAGAAGAGGGAAATTTAGACACAAACACAGAAACACATTCAGAGGAGCATGCCATGTAAAAATAAAGATTGGGGCGATGAAGCCAAGGGACACCAAGGATGACCAGCCATCCACAGCTGTTAGGAGAGAGATATGGAACACATGCTTCTTGGAGCCTTTGGAAAGAATGGCCGCTGCTGAAACCTGATTTCAGACTCTTGGTCTCCACAACTGTAAGAGAATAAATTTCTGTTGTTTTAAGCCAGCAGTTTGTGGTTGTCTGTTATGGCAGCCCTAGGAAACTAATACAGATTATCTTCCTATGTGTTCCAGATTAGGGCAGGTTCTTCTAATACAAGTTTTCACAGCCTCAGCAATTTCTTAATAGCTTGTATCACAGCTTGTGGTTATATATTTGATTTTTTGATCAATATTTATCTCCTCCACTAAAATGGAAGGCCTGCAAAAACAGAGTTTTGGGTTTGCTCACCCTAGAAAGTAGCATAAAACCAATCAGTATAATAGTCAATAAATATTTTTCTAAGAGAAAGAGCAAATGGATTGGTGGATGTCAAGAGGAGTACATTTGCAATTCTGGTCTAGGGACACGGAGAAAGTGTCCATCTAAAAACAAAACAAAAATCTTTCTCTCTTTCTTAAATTTAGACATTTATCTTTTTCAAAAAAGTCTACAAGTCATGGTAAGAGTGATAGGACAGTTCATAATATTGGGAAAAACTGTTAATACTAACACTGAAGGTAATTACTGTAAAACTATAAAAATAAAGACAAATCATTTTGATTTCCCGGGAAATCAAATGCTCTTTATCATTTTATCTAATCAGATAGCATAATAATTATTTGTGCCATCGATTCTGCATACAATAAAAAATTGTAAACAATTTTAATGTGCTAGAAACAGTAAAAGTTATACATTTTTTTCCTACCTTTACTGGAAAAATGGGGTTGTTTTAGGCTTAAGGACAAGAGCTCTGGAGTCAGACCTTGGACTTAATGACCATCTCTAACCATTTACTGTGTGACCCTGGGCACAGTAATTAACTCCTTTCTGCCCATGAAGTCTACCTCATAGAGCAGTTGCTTGGATCTAAAAAGCTAACATTGTATGGGTAAAAACATAGAAGAGTACCTGGCACATAGAAAAGCTCAGTTCATTTTCACATTATTATTCTTCAGACATCTGACACTTGATGAACTCATGGTGAGTAGTCATTTAGCTAATCTCGCCTTTTCTGTGTCATAACTACAAATTCAAATCATTTTTCCCTTTTCATCTTTAAGAATCAGAAAGCCAGCGAAACAGACAGGTGAGTGATGTGTGGAGTTGGGGATGAAAAAGAGATTTTGCAAACACATTTCTTTGTAATAAAAAATACTGAAAGCTTAATTAATCTTTTTATTTTTGGCAAGGGAATAAGGGGCATACAATAAAATGTCAAAATAAAAAAGATGGAACTAAACCTCTTTGCTTTCATTCTTTTAAAGGCATCAATTTATTTTTGTGATAATTTTTTTTTTAATTTAAGTTTTTCAGTGCCAGTCCTGTCAAGTCAAAATTTTAAAGAATTGTTGAAAACTCAGGTTAAATGGGTAAACTGAGTACTTTAAATACTCAGAATTACAATTTATTTGGGAGTTAAATTTCTGATCAGACAAATCAGACTTCAAAAAATAGATATAAAATAAAATAAACAAACTAAAACAAAGCCATTAAGAGTATCCCATAGTTTTTCTCCTTTCTCTGAGAAGTACTTTCCTCTAACAACATTTTCAAGAACTTGTTTGTTAAAGAATTGTATGAACAATTAACCATATATAAGTCGATACCAGAATAGCCAGAATTTAGCTCTTCTTCTGGAGTCAAATATGATCACTCTTATTCAGTCTCAGATTTAATGTTGAGACTGAATAAGAAATCACTACTGGAAATCACTACTGTCTATAAATAAGAAAATATCAAGGTTTAAAAAATCCCTTTAATGATCTATTTTGGCTAAAGAAGATAAAGGTCATTTTCCAGGGGGATTCGAGCAGCGTGTTCTCTTTTTTTGGTATCTCTCATTTTGTTCCTGTGGTTAACAGTGGGGACACAGTTATATCACGGGCAACTAAAATAGAAACAAGACTCCGTAATGGCTGTCTACACCACAAGCAGTCATTACCCCAAGTCAGGACTTCCTGAGAGATGGAGGGGTTGTGCAGGAAAATGAGCGTGCCAACAGGATTCCTACACATCGTACTTGTCTAGCAAAATTGATAGGCTTTGCTTGTCAAAGCCACTGTTTGCCATTCTTTTTTCCTGCTTCCCTCCTTCCCCCCTGTGGCTGGCAATTTCCATCTGCAGCTTTTACAGTTCATTGTGTAATTTGTCCTGTCCTGCCTTCCTGAGTATGCCTTTGTGGTATTGTTTTCAGACTGCATCTTTATCAAACTTTTCTTATCTCTTAGTATTATTCAGATGCACTCCGAGTTGCTATTGAAGAGTGAGAGTTCATCTTTGAAAAATATGTAGTGAAAACAGGCACAACCGCCAAGGGAAGAAAATAAAACTGAGAACTAAACTGTTTTGTCAGACACAGGAATTAAATTCTTGTCTCTTGTCCTTTTAACCAAAGTATGCACATATGGGCTTAGAACTTATTAAATTGTGACAAATTTTGTTTGTTTAAGGTTCTACATTGGAGCCTGAGCAACTTGGAAGCACAGGATAATAAAGGCACGTGCAAGTAAGCCAATTTGTTTTATATGTGACCATTTTTAGATGCAAACCCAGAAGGGTTTACTGCCTTCATTCTCAAATTCCATATAGGGGTGAGCATTCATGATTGAGCTAGAATCAAGCTAAAGATGTGAAAAATATTAACAGCCAGGATTCTGACAGAATCATTTTTGCACTAAATTTGGCAGTTCAGAGATAGCTGCCAATGATCCAACTAAATTAACTGTTCTTGCACACAGGCTTAAACAAAGAAAAGCCTATTTAGTGGTTGAGAGGATAAAAAAGAAAAGCAAAATAGCACCAATTGCCTGGCTTCCTTCCACACTCGCCCCTCCCCGCCAGGCTAGAAAACTCTCAAGGATCCAGGTTTTCTTTTCATAGCATCGAGATAGGGGAAGTTTATGATGGACACTAGGTTAATGGCTTTTTATAGTTGGCAGCTTGACTGCACCCGTTCCCACATTTCCTATTTAGAAAAAGCCAAGAAGATAGACTTTCTTCTTAGACCATTATTGAATCTGAATGGCCCTGCTCCCACTGCAACATCCTTAGCCTGTGCCCCGGGCCCAGGTATTTATGCTCCTCTTTGGTTTCTGACCAGCAAAGGAAGACTTACTTTTCTCTTTTCTTCTCCTAGTGCTATGAAATTAAGCGCATGTGTGTGTTTGAGTGTGTGTGTATTTATATGTGTTTGAGAGAGACAGAGATGGAGTGTGCAAAAACTCAGGGATTTTGCCCCCTCATTTAAACTCCTTTATTATATGCTGATTTACAGATGCTAAAGTCTACTTATTGACATACTTACTTACCTTAGGCTGAGACCTAAGTTATGTATAATCAAAACACTTTTTATGGTAAGGTTATGCAGAATTATACATAAGTTCTATCTGTTACATTATACATCTTAAAGCCTAAACAGATTCAATGTCTAAAACCTGAATATAACATTATGATATTTGCTTCTATATGAATGATGAGACAAAAATACAACATTAATCTATGGAGATGTTTCCAACATACAGCCTTAACTTTCCTGTATCAAGGAAAGTTTAGGAAATTACAAACAGAATATTAAGATACATCCCTATGGAGGATGGACAAAATTTAGTAAGCATATAGTGAATGGCAACCATGTTTAAACTGTTCTAAAGACTACACTTCCAGGAATCATTTCCAGTAACCAGCTGGATGGAACTGGAGACCATTCTTCTAAGTGAAATATTGTAAGAATGGTAAAACCAAAAATCCACATGTACTCAAACTGAAACTAGTTGATCAACATGTGCACATAGAGAATTAAAACTCAATGAATTAAAGTAGGTTGGGGGGAAAGGGTTGGGTTAATTAATACCTAATGGCTACAATGCACACCTTCTGAGCGAAGGGCACATTTATAACTGCGACTTAAAATGCAGACAAGCAAATTATGTCACCAAAACATGTGGACCCCTGTAATATTTTGAAACTTAAAAGAAGAAAAACAAAAGATGTTCTATATGGTATCAGGTTTCTTGGGACTGACTTATTGCACAGCCTCAGGGGAAGTCATTCATGTATGCAGCTAAGAGTTGCAAAAAATAGTGGTACCAAAATAATATGACCTTTTGTCAATGCCCTGTGGCCTACAGAATGATGCACCTCCTCAGCATTGAAAGTTCTTCATATTTGAGCTTGAACTTCATTTATCATAGTCGATACTTTCTAAGTCAATACTTTCATATTTGGCTATATAGTAGCTGTATCATAGTCCATACTGGGCTACAGAGGATCTGTTTACTGTCCACATTTTTCCGTATTTGGGGTCTATAATTTTCTTCCCCTCCAGGTCTTTGTTCATGTGTGAACCTAACCTAAGAAAGTTAGGTGTAAAAATACACGCCCAACTATTATACATGGTAGAAAAAATAGCAAGGTACATTATATTTGAGGTGTGAAATAAAGGAAATTGAAATATAAAGCCAGAAAGGCAGTTTGGGCCATCTGGATTGCTGATGGTTTAAATAGGTATTGATATAAGCAGAGTTTTGCGTGACTAAGTCAAGATGAGCTAACATAAGAAAATGTCTGCAATTGTTAAAAGAGATAGAATCAAGTTCTAGCCTAAGTTGGAAATGAAGAGTAGATGTGGAGGGATCTCCAGGGTAGGAGAAGATAACTGAGAACAGATCTTGTGAAGGTGTTTACATTAGTGACAAGACAATTCGAGAGGGAGTCTTTACACAAAGGCAAGACCATCAGAAAAATTGGCAGGTATAGAGGCAAGTGAGGTGGGCCTAGGGCTGAGTGGCTTGAGAAATGAGGAGGAATTAAAAAGAATTTCTTCTTCAGTTATATAGTAAGCTAGTTTTCTTGAATATTTACCCACTTAAAAAAATCGCCTAAACTTTCTAGATTAACAACAACCAGAAAACCAACACCAAAACAAAAGCAATATTCCGGAAACATAAAATAAACACCATAGAAGGCTTTATCTTAAGGGAAATCAGACAAAATATGATGACCACAGGGCACTGGGGATAAGAACAAATGCTAAGGCTTCAACTTTAGGGCATGCCTTTTACAACAGAGCTTGTGTAAAAATGGGTTCCCAAAGAGAGCTAAAAACCATCCAGCTTTATTGGAAGAACACCAAGGCAAATTGCCTATTTCAAGCTTGCCAATGTGTGAATAACAGGGAAAATTATTCCCTGACATGGAGCCACAAGTCATCCTTTGTGGTGGTGTGTGACTTGAATGTATACTACCTGTGTTAGTAGAAAACATGTTGGCTGAAAGGCCAGTGCTCCCAGGGAACAAAGAGAAGCAAACTCAAAGCCTTTTTGAATAAACACTCCTTCAACACAGATCTCAAGTAATTTCCCCCATATAAAGTTTCCAGGGGAAAATGGTTCACTGAGGGGAGAGGATTATACAGCAAAATAAGACTCAGAAAAATTCAAATATTGAAATTATTAGGCATAGAATAGAAACTATGCTAAAAATAGTTAAAATGCCACATGTATTAAAAAATAAAGTGAGGTATAAATAAAAGCTAAGAATTAAGGACTATAAAGATAAATAAGTTGAGGCTGTAGGGAAGGAAGGAGAAAAATTATTATAATTAGAATTTAAATGGGTAGGAAACATTAGGTTAGATGTAGATGTAGAGACAATTAGTGAACTGGAAGACAAATTTTACAATATCTAAGTAGTTAAGACAAACAGAAATCAGAATGAGAAAGTCTAGTATGTATCTGATGGAATTTCTAGGAGGAGAAAATAGACAAACCTGAGGAAAAGTAATATTTGAGGAGGTAATAGGAGTTTTAGAATTTAGCAAATGTTTTATGGGGGAAATTCAGTTGTGTGAATGAGTTTCCCTATTTCGTCACTTCTAAAAGCTCAGATCAGGGCCATGTCTAGATTCCTAGCCCCTAGCTAGAACCAGGAATTAGCAAATCTCTAAGGGAAAAAGCAACTTCAGATTTTTGGTCGCCTCTGGAATTTCAGTCACCTTAGTCTTCCTTCTGCAGCTTTCTATTGTCTTTAAAATATGATTTTTGTAACAAATCTGTCTTTTCTAATGGAAAAGAAACATTGTTTACAATGGAACAATGAAGCATTCTGTCACAAGCAACTGCTTTCTAGCACAGTGGTTCTCAACCTATGGGTTGCAAACCCTTTTTAACAATGAAAATACATTGAGGCATTAGAAGGTTGAGAATCTAGCATGAAGTAGAAATTCAGGATGGTGTCTTTGATATTTAAACATAGTCAACTGGCTAGAACATTGACAAAGAGCTCATTGTGGCTGGAGGAAAGTGATGGAGGGAAAGGGTAGTAGCTAGAAGTAAGCATATGTGGAACTTTGTAGGCTATGGTAAGAATTTGTTTTCTAAAAAACTGCAATGTCAAAATATGATAAGGACCGATGCCATGAAGGAAAAAGTCAGGAGAGAAAAGATATAGAAAAGGAATATGATTCTTGGTGGGTAGGATATCCTGAATTAGACTCAAGAAGGAAGCTTGGATCCAAGGGCAGTGAAGTGAATTCACTTTGCCATTAGATACTGCTTTGAGGTTGAGTGGAGGAGACAGAATATTTTAGAGATGAAGAGAATGTTGATTCCTTCTCCTTCTACTCAGAGCCACTGCAAGACTGATGAAAAGCAGCCTCTACTTGGAAGAAAAGGAATCTTGTGAACAAAAGTGAAGTCTTGACATCACTGAAACCTACTTGATCAGATATGATATGAATGTTGCACCTCCCAAAATGTTGAAATCTAACCCCATAGTGATGGTAGTTAGAAGTGGGGCCTTTGAGAAGGGATTAGGTCATGAGGGTGGAGCCCTCATGAATTACACTAGAGCCCTTATAAAAGAAGCCCAAGGGATCTTGTTCCTTTCTCCTGCCATACTGAGGATCCAGTAAGAAGGCACCACCTATGAGAAATTGACCACATGAGACACTGAATCTACTGGTGCCTTGAGATTTGGGCTTCCCAGCCTCCAGAACTGTGAGCAATAAATTCTGTTGTTTATAAATTCCCCTGCCTGACCATCGTATTATCTTCACATTCTTCTGAAACATAAGCTCCTTTGTGGAGCCATCCCTCATCCATTCTCAGTCCATAGAATTCCAATAACGTCAGCTACCTTTCCCCTCTACCTTTCTTGCCTGGCGCAAAGGCTGACACATGGTCTAGAACAACTATTTTT
Source organism: Arctocebus calabarensis (assembly GCA_963573935.1). Taxonomy (NCBI): domain Eukaryota; kingdom Metazoa; phylum Chordata; class Mammalia; order Primates; family Lorisidae; genus Arctocebus; species Arctocebus calabarensis. Next base: position 26,324 of record CAUYON010126651.1, on the reverse strand, counting down.
AGGATGGACAAAATTTTTGAAGTGGCTCTAGGTAAGTCAGGGAGTGAGCAAGTGGTGAGTGAATGTGAAGGCCTAACACTACTATAGGCTTTATAAATACTATAAATTTAGGCTGCACTAAATTTGTCTAAAAACTTTTCTTTCTTCAATACATTGATCTTAGGTTACTCTAAATTTTTTAATTTATGTTTTGAACTTTTTGACTCTTTTGTAATAACAGTTTAAAACACTAACATATTGTGCAGCTGTACAAACATTTTTTCTTTATTTCCTTATTCTATAAGCTTTTTATATTACTTTTTATTTTCAAAAATGTTTTGATAAAAACTAAGACACAGATGCATACCTAGGCCTGCAGAAGGTCAGTATTATCACCTTCCACCTCCACATCTTGTCACACTGGAAGGACTTCAAGGGAAATAACACATGTGGAGCTGTCTTCTTCTATAATAAGGATGGCTCATGCCGGCAATCCTAGCACTCTGGGAGGCCAAGGCAGGTGGATTGCCTGAACTCAGGCAATCGAAACCAGCCTGAGCTAGAGAGAGACCTGGTCTCTAAAAATGGCCAAGTGTTGTGGATGGTGCTTGTTGTCCCAACTACTTGGGAGGCTGAGACATGAGGATCACTTGAGCCCAAGAGTAGTTTGAGGTTGCTGTGAGCAATGATGCCATGGCACTCTACCAAGGGTGACAAAGTGAGACTCCGCCTCAAAAAGAAAAAAAAAAGAAAGAAAGAAAGAAAAGGATGCCTTCTTCTGGGATACCTACTGAAGGAACTGAGGCTGTCTTATAGTACACTTAAAAAAAAACAAGTAGAAGGAGTACAATAAAAAGGATAGTAAATATATAAACCATTAAAATAGTCATTTATTATCATTATCAAGTAACTTATAGTGTACATAACTGTATGTTTTATACTTTCATATGGCTGGTAGTGCAATGGGTGACTTTATACCAGTATCACCATAGGCATGTGAGTAATGCATTGTTCTATGACATTATGATGACTACAATGTCCCTGGGTGATAGGAATTTTTCAGCTCCATTACAATCTTATGGAGCCACCGATATATATGTGTTCTGTTGACTGCAACGTCCTTATGTGGTGCATGGCTGTACTTTCCCTTTCTCCCCTTGCCTCTGCCTACTGGGGACTCTGGTGTTAGGGAAGATGGAGGAATCATCTCCAGTCTTAGATATTGACAAGGTTAGAGGAAAGATAACCAGAGAGGAATGATTCATTCTCCCAGAGGACTAAATTATCCCCTAATAATCAACCAACTTCCTAATGGAAAGTCAACCAAATTCCCTTTGATAATCAATCTGCACATTCATTATTCCATACTAAACTCTGGTAGAGGTGTCGCCCCCTGAACTTCTAAGTATCAGAAGCTGTCAATAATCATTTGTACTTGATACTGTTGATTAGTCTAACTCTGCAGAAAGGCTTTGGGGTGGAGTTGGGAAGCTTCTCAAAAGCACTTCATCTGACTGTGTGTGAAGGTAATCAAAAGCCCACTGGAGCTGCTTTTATTCACTTTTCTGAAGGACACAGCACTTACTGGAAGAACCGGCGAGAAAAAAAATAGCACTAACAACATGGCAGAGTGTGAATAACAAGGTACAGGCAAACATCTGCACAAAAATCAACGGGGATAATTTTATCTCATCATATGCCATATCCAGGATGCGTGAGTAAAATCTCTTTGGAACATGCTTGTTGGAGCTGCAGAAGAAAGTATTCTTTGCTCTTAAGTATAATTGTCCTCTGATTTCTTGGTTCCTTGGAATGCCTTTTGCATCAGATAAGCCCATTTTGATTTTGTGAAAGACTTGTGTTGATCAAGCTGGGTTTGAGCCCTTAAATTCTAATAAGGTTGGTTAGCTTTTGCATCTCAAGTAGATTATGGGGGCCAGGAATGTTATTCAGTGGCACCAGGGACAATTTCATGCTAGAAAATTTTTCCATGAGAGGGAAACAGGGAGAAGAGTGGGGTCTCAGTGTATGACACACCTTTGGGGGGCAAGACACAATTAAAAGAGGGACTTTACCTAACTAATGCAATCAGTATAACCTGGTATCTTGTACCCTCAATGAATCCCCAGAAATTAAAAAAAAAACAAAAACAAACAAAAATTTTCTATGAAGACAGAACATGGGGGTGGGCAGGACCTGGACCTCCAGTGGTGTTGCAGGTTATAGGGAGTGTGTACAAATAGAGCTTGCTCATCTCCTGCTGTGAGGCTGGTTCCTAACATGCCAGCAACCCAAACCATTTTGGTACCAGGGACCAGTTTCACTGAAGACAATTTTCCCAGGGATTGGGAATAGGGAGACCGGAGGCGGAGCTCAGGCAATGATCCTGTGTCGCTCAGTTCCTCACAGGCCACAGCTGGGTCCCATTCCACAGCCTGGGCCTGGGAGCTGGGCACCACAGAAGCAAGGAACATGTCTGAGGTCCTATATGACACTTGGTAAAACCATCTCTACTTTGGGCTTCACCTTGCAGATCTGCAAAGTGAGAGAGTCGGACTGAGTGAGATCTAGGGTCAATTCTAGGGCAGAAGTGCTCTGATACTCTTATCTTCAGGACAAAGGTGAGCCTGGGAAGTTGGTTGGATATTCAGTTTGACACTAACCATTGAAAGAGATCAAAGAGGCTCAAACTTATGTGTAATGAAGGACTTGTACTTTACAATTACAATTTTCTTCTTACATATGAGATAAAAATGTGTTTTAAATGCACTATTTTAATGTGTATGTGGAGAAACACTCCTGCATTTTAGGAGGGGTGTAAAGTAGTACATGCTTTCAACAGAACAATCTGGAAATATATTTAGCCACTGAAAAATGAATACACCACCATGAAATACTATGCAGCCTTAAAGAAAGAAGGAGACTGTACCTCTTTCACGTTTACATGGATGGAGCTGGAACACGTTCTTCTTAGCAAAGTATCTCAAGAATGGAAGAAAAAGTATCCAATGTACTTAGCCCTACTATGAAGCTAATCTCAGCTTTCATATGAAGGCTAAAACCCAGTTATAGCACAAGAAATGGGGGAAGGGGCAAGGGAGGGGAGGGGGAGGGAGGGGGAGGGAGGGTGATTGGTGGGACCACACTTACGGTGCACCTTACAAGGGTACAAGTGAAAATTACTAAATGTAGAATATAAATGTCTTCATATAGTGATTAAAAGGCCATGAAGGCTATGTTAAATAGTTCAATGAAAATATTGCAGATTGTATATAAAGGCAGCACATTGTGCCCCATGATTGCACCAATGTACACAATTATGATTTAACAAAAATTAAAAAAAAAGAAAAATGTATACACCCTTTGATTTAGAAATTTTACTTCTACAAATTTATGCTATAGGAAATCTTGGATATGTGTGAAATGATTTTTATATAAGGCACATTTTATAAACATTATAGTATTGTTTTTAGTAGCAAAACACTGGAGACAATGTAAATATCAGAATGTATAACAGAATATCTCTAAGATGAAATATGCAGCTATTAAAAATAAAACTTAAATTGACAGAAAAATCTTAAAATATGTTAATAAGGAAAGACCCTCGCAGAAGTGACTTATCTCAGCTAGCTGATTCGAGAGAGGCTCCAAAGGAGCACTGGCTTGTTCCATCTTCCCTGAGATTTGAATATGAAGAAGGAGTGTAAGGCCAGCAAGCATGTTCTCACAAAGAGTTGACCAGCAACCCTTTCCACTATAGTATGGAGAACCTTCCATGTGCCATGCAGGGTCATCAGAAATTTAGGTTGATTATGTCACTTATTTCAAAATTATGACCTATCTAAACACTATAGCTTGGGTTTCCCTAATCTGAAAATCCTAAATTTGAAATGCTCCAAAATCTGAAACCTTTTGAGTGCCGACATGATGCCTGAAGAAATGCTCATTGGAGCAATTTAGATTTTGGAGTTTGTGAATTAGAAAGATGTGCAACCAAATATTGTATTCCAAAATCTGAAAGAAAAAATACATAAAATCTGAAACACTTCTGGTAGTCAGCATATCAAATAAGGGATACTCATCCTGAATCTTCATTTGTCAGATAAGAAAACTCAGAGGGGGTTAATGATTTAGCCAGAGAATGATAGTGAGGCTGAGAATAGCACTTAGCTTGTCCTGTTGTCAAAGCTTGACTTGTTTTCCCAGGTGCTGTACTTTCTACGTGTTTTCTGAGGAAGTATGAACCATATTTTTTATGCAGGCAGTTAAAAACGCTCTATGCTGGTATATATATTAACTAATTCAATGTACTAGGCACTATGTTAAATCCTTACCAAGCACAGCCAAGAAGTCGAGTCCAAGACTGGACAGAAATGAACGAGTCCTCTTAGGGATGTTTGAGGCCCAACTTGGATGTGCAACAGTATTACTAAATGTGGTGTTTTTGAAACTGTAGGCATTTTTCTACCATTCTCACAATTTTCATTATATTCACTTATCAACTTAATGTCATTCTTTAGAGTGGATTTTTAAAAAAATTAATTGCATGACATTAAGTTCCTTGATGTCCATCTATTTCAGCCTCAATTTAAGAAGACACATCTATAAAACTGAAGCTGTGGTGTGTTAGTAGTATTTTCTAGTACACTTTATCATAAAGATTTTCTCAGAGTGACATGGCCTCTGAAACCCTATGAGATTCTCTTGCTCAACTCTTATGATGCTGTTGCTCACACACAGAAAAGAAATGCACCGGAATTGCCCCGGCATTGGCACATGCTCCCTGGCAACATAGTCTGCTCCACCATTGACAGACCTATTCATTTTCCCTTGTGCACCACCCTTCCCAAATGTTCCACTGGCTACAGACGTAATGCATAGCAGAGGGTTTTGACACTGGAGTTGTGATGAGTCAATGACTGACAGGTAAATCTGCTCAGGAGTAGTAACTAGTCTTCTTAGCAAAATAAGCTGATGTAGGAGGTTAGAAAGGAGCCATGATCAGAGCCAAATGCTTCCATAGGACAGAATTTGAGCTGTTTTGATGTGGGCTACAGCGATTGATCTGAGGAAAGTCAGTTAGGAAAGAGCTTAAGCTGGGGATCATATCTTGATATTTTTTCCCCAAAGATTATGAATCAGAGATGAGGACAATTTAAATTTGCATTATATATTTAAACAAATATTTCCCTATTTTCTAAAAGATTTCCATAGGAGGAATTCTTAGAAACATGAAATTTTTGAGTCAAAGAATATGAAAATATTTGGTATGTTTAAATACATAAGATGAAATTAAAAAAAATTGAAATTCAGGTGACAATGCAAAGATAGTGTGGACTTGAAAACAACAAAGCAAACAAAAAATGAAAGTCAAAAATTAAAAAGGAATGTGGACAAAGAGTCTCATTTCCCTCAGCACTGGGTTTTAGGCATTAAATCTCAAACCTTGAATTCGTATCACCTGAGGAGTTTGTTCAAAATACAGAAATCAGGCCCTACCCATACAAATTCCCAACTAGAGGCTCTGAGGTGGGGACTGGGGATCATCATTTTTAGCTAGCTTCCTGGTGAATTCTGATGCACACCACCGCCTTTCCAACCACTAGTCATGCAAGAAGAGAAACAGGTTGGAATTATGATTACCAATGCTTATATTTTAATTACAAATAGTATGCTTCAAAATAACTAAGAGTAAATTATAAATCTTTTAACACAAAATATAAGTAAGTGAGGTGATGGTTATGTTAATAAGTTTGGTTTAAGTATTCAACGTTGTAAATCAAATTATCACATTGTGCCCCATAAATGTATACAGTTATGATTTAATACAAAATTAAATTTAAAAAAATGTGAGTACTTTTTAACATTGTGGAAAGGTATAGATTCTGCTGCAACATACAATTTTATCACTTCTTCCATTAAATACATCAGCCCTTAAGAAAAAGAAGAGTTAAGTAAAATACCTAAAGGTATACATAGCACAGTGTCAGAGGAGGAAAAAAATTTTAAAACCTAGGCTTAAAAATCATAGAATCAGTCTTAAAATCTAGTCTGGGCTTTGTTACTTACTGGCTAGATCACCTTCAAAAATAAGTCAATTAACTTCTGGTCTGTAAAATAAAGATGACAATCCCTGCTGCATCTTCCTCTCAGGGTTGTTGTGAGGTTCACACAATACATATGAAAGCAATAATATAATGCTGTACAATGAAGGTTGTTTTATCCCCCAATACCAATGTTTTAATGGTATTCAACTATATTATTCAAAATTCACCAAGGCTCTGCTAGAAAGAAACATAAAATGATAGATATGATGGGAAAGAGCTCTGAAAACTTAATTACATTATGCAAATGTAAGGTAATATTATTATTTTATATTTTGATGCAGATTTCTGAATCAGTCATAGGGATGCATTCCAAGTAGTAAAGTGTCTAGGTAACATATAAATGTTTCTGAACAGAGTGAGGAATAAAAATCTTTTATTTCTTTTTCTTTTCTTTTCTTTTTTTTTTTAAAGTCTCACTCTGTTGCTCAGGCTAAAGTGCTGTGGCACCAGCCTAGTTCACAGCAACCTCAAACTCCTGGGTTCAAATGATCCTCCCTACTCAGCCTCTGGAGTAGCTGGGTCTAGAGGAGCCTGCCATAATGCCCCACTAGTTTCTCTATTTTTAGTAGAGATGGTATCTCACTCTTGCTCAGGCTGGTCTCAACCTCCTGAGCTCAAGGAGTCTTCCTGCCTTGGCCTCCTAGAGTGCTAGGATTACAGGTGTGAGTCACAATGCCAGCTATATACTATTTCTTAATTAAGCCAAAAGTCTTAGGCTCTTACATCTTTCTGGATGTTACTCAATAATGTTGAAATAACAACATGTTAAATACCAACATTTCTCAATAGTAGAAATGGATCTGCTTTAAAAAATAAATTTTTGATTTTTATATTCATGGCAACACTGAGAGCATGAGCTTAATGGCAAAAGAAAATATTGACCATTACGTCAAGAAATAGATGGCTGCTCCTGATATATGAGGAAATATCCAGCAAACCGAAAGCCTGTGGTTTTCTAGAGTCACAGTGAAGTAGTTGCCAGTCCGCAGGACAAAATGGTACTACGTATACTCTATTCATTTACTCGTTAGTTTATTCAATGCGTGTTTGTTTTGCACTGAGTGCTTTGCTTGGAAGTGGGGACTCAGTGGTGAATAACAGGAATAGATTTCTTTTTTCTTAGACTTTTCAATCGGGGGGCAAAGAAAATAATGTTGAACTGGGGGCATATCGTCAGTAGGAATGCAGACAGCGTACAGAGACACATAAACTTTCATGATAAGCTAATTTTGTTAAGCCTCAGTTTCCTCACTGATAAAAACAGGAAACGATTATCACTGATCAAGGCTTTGAGAATATTAAATGAAGAAATGGATGTAAATCATAGTGTGTGATCCATAGTAAACTCTTATACGTAGACTATACGGTGCCGATAAACATTTCTTTATCAGTATACAACTTTAAACTGGTAAAACAGACTCCACTCCGTGTTAGAACATTCTACAAGGAACCTTGCTTTATCCGTAATACAGAACCTGCAAATTTATGCCACTTTGAACTGTTTTCTATCTCACCTTTGGCCTTGTCTCCTGTCGTCTGCTCCCACTGATCATCTGACCCGCATCTCACACTGCTGCTTTTGCTCTGGCCTGCCCTTGCTGGCCACAGACCACACTCCCACATAGCAGTCCCATCCTTCAGCTACTCCGGGAAATAACTGCAGGGGCCCATTAGATCAAGATTCCCACTGGGTTTGCCTCAGCCCCAGGGAATGATTCAGCCAGTTTTTTTTTTAATTTCAAAATATGAAGGGGGTACAATTGTTTTTGTTACATAAATATCTCGTATAGTACTTATGTTAGGGCTTTTAGAATGCCCATCATCAGAATAGCATTCATTGTACCTGACAGGTAAGTTTTTATCCCTCACCACCACTCCCTCTTCCCCTTTATTGGTTTCCAATGTCCTTTACATCTCTTTGTGCCCTGTGTGTCCATGATTTAGCTCCCAATTATTAGAGAATACATGTGGTGCCTGTTTTTTATCCCTGAGATACTTCACTTAGGATAATGGCCTCTGGCTCTACACACGTTCCTCAAATGACATTATTTTATTCCTTTTCACAGCTGAGTCTACTCCGTGGTATGTATATTTATTTTACCAAATTTTCTTTATTCACTCATGAATTGATATAGGTTGATTCTACATCTTTGCAATTGTGAATTGTGCTGTCATAAACATTTGAGTGCAGGTGTCTTTTTGACAAAGGGACTTCTTTTCCTTTGGGTAGATAATCAGTAGCGGGACTATTGGATTAAATGGTAAGTCTACATTTATTTCTTTGAGGAATCTCCACACTGTTTCCACAGAGGTTGTACTAATTTGGAGTCCCATCAACAATGCATAAACCTTCCTTTCTCTCTGCCTCCACTCCAGCAGCTACTATCTTTTTACTTTTTAATAATGGTCATTCTGATAGAGGTAAGTGGTATCTCATTGTGGTTTTAACTGGCGTTTGCCTGATGATTGGTGACGTTGAATAATTTTTCATATGTTTGTTGACCCTTTGTCTCTTTCTTTTTGAAAAACTTTTGTTCATGTCTTTTGCCCATTTTTAATGGGGTTGTTTTTTTCTTGCTGATTTGTTTGAGTTGTTTGAAGCTCAAACAACTCTATCTATGGATTGATAGAATCAGTATCATTAAAATGCCCATATTGCTTAAAGCAATCTACAGATTCAATAAAATCCCCATCAAAATGCAAATATCATATTTCACAGATCTAGAAAACATAAATAAATTTTACACTTTATTTGAATCTAAAAGAACCCCAATAGCCAAAGAAATATATATTTTTTTGAGCTAGAGTCTCACTATGTCACCCTTGGTAGAGTGCTGTGCTGTCACAGCTCACAGCAACCTCAAATTCTTAGGCTCAAGAGATTTTCATGCCTCAGCCTTCCAAATAGCTGGGACTATAGGTGCCTGCCACAATAACCAGCTGTTTTTAAAGGTCAGGTCTTGCTCTGGCTCAGGATGGTCTTGAACCTTTGAGCTCAGGCAATCTTCTTGCCTTAGCCTCCCAAGTGCTAGAATTACAGGCATGAACCACCATGCCCAGCCTTGCCAAAGGAATCTTAAACAAACAAACAAACAAACAAACAAAAAGCTGGAGGCATCACATTATATAACTTCAAGTTATACTATAAGGCAATAGTATCCAAAATAGCATGGTACTTGTATAAAAGTAGAAACACACACCAATGGAATAGAATAGAGAATCCAGAAATAAAACCATCTACCTACAGCCAGTTGATCTTTAACAGAGCAGACACCAACACACACTGGGGAAAAGACAATCTAGTCAATAAATGGTGCTGGGAAAACTGGTTAACCACATGTAGAAGAATAAAACAGGACCCTTACCTCTCACCATGTACAAAAATTAATTTAAGATAGATAAAAGACTTCACTATAAGGTGTGAAACCATAAAAATTCTAGAAGAAAAGAATGGAAAAACTCTTCTAGACATTGACGAAGGCAAAGAATTTATGACTAGGACTCCAAAGGCAAATACAATAACAACAACAACAACAAAAAGGGTCTTAATTAAATTAAAAAGCTTCTACACAGCAAAAAAAAAAAAAAATAATAATAATAATCAACAGAATAAATAGACAACCTACAAGATGGGAGAAAATATCCACGAATTACACATCTGAGAAAGGGCTAATATCCAGATCTACAAAAGATTCGGCCAATTTTATTTGTGATGAAACAATTTACTCTCTCTCAGTCTCAGGTTCTGCATCTGTTAAATGACAGAATTTGCTTAGACAGTGCCTTTTAATCCATCATGTTATAAATTCCTGTTTAAAAGAAATATTTTATTGTGAAAATGATGACATTTCACATATAGCTTCTTTGAAAATCATATGAAATCTGTTGAAACAGGAGCAACAAATAGGCAGGGAACAAATGTTAGCGTCCTTCCACTAACAGACTAACAGTGCTTACCCAGGGCTGCGTTCTCATCTCTTTGTGTGGCTTCCTCACATTATAAAATTGCTTTGCCAATATCGCTTAGAGGGAGGAGGAGGGGATATTTTAAAACTAGGAATTGGATGTTTCACTCGGTTGCTCCCTCATCCATCTTAATTTTGACACCATAACCACCCAGCACCTAGCTAACACCCACTCTTTTCACTCTCATGGAAATAACGGCTGGGCCTCTGAATGTTTAAAAGTAAAAATGGAATGGCACACATTTTGCCTCAAACACAGACACTTATTTTATTTCCTAAGTAAAAGCCTAAGCAGTAATCCTTTTACTGATGCTAAGAATTGAAATACATATTGGTTAAGCTGAAGCTGCAAATTAAAGTAATCTTAGGAGGCAGGATTCCTTAGGAACACGGTTAACAATTTAGAAATAGGTGTAAGAAAAGGGGAGGAAATGGAGAGTAAAAAGACCCATCAAAATTCACAACCTCCAATTGCTCCAGTAATAAACTACATCCTGAATATTAACAACATATTGTATAAAATTAATTTGATACATTTACAAATGTATTTTTAGTCAGGGGTGATAAGATGCAGCTGGCTCATATTTCTTTTTTTTTTTAACTTCAAGGATTGTAGCATAATTAGTCTATTTTTATTAAACTAAAGCAAAATTGCTTAACATTTGTCTAATTTCTTTTGACAGTTTACAAACGAAATGTGCATCTTCATTATCATCAAGAATTTTTTTTCTTACATGACACAGTTTTAATAAATTGTAATAGTATTAGAAAAAAATATAAGCTAAACTTACTGAACATTCACTATATACCAGGTACTATTCTTGGGGATACAGATGCATCAATTTTTCTAAAACAGTCCAAGGTAATCCCTTTTTTACTTATGAGGAAATGAACAACAGGAAACATGATAAAAATTACACATACATAGCGGATTCTACGTAATTAATGACAGACTGGGTAATTCTCACTAATCCCCAACCAATAAAGATAATTTAAAAGGCTAGATAAAACCTTGAAAATTTTAAAAGGCATTTAAAGCAAATGAGATTATAAAAAATTATCAGACTGAGATCTTGGAGAAAATAAAAGCCCACAGCCAGAAATACAGAGCACTTGGGGGGCTTTTGCTCTGGTAGTATTTGCTGATCCAGGAAAGATGGCTAGGACTGAACTGAGATTGGATAGAGTAATGGGGGAGGCATAGGGAGCTATATTTGAATCCAGATAAACCTTCCTAGCTTTGGGTTAGGACTTCAGAGGGTCACACCCTAAAGGCAAACATAAAGTAAAAGTAAATGAGTACTCATAAAGACTGAAGCCTGACATAGCCATCTGGGTGACCCAGGAAACCTCAAACCTTGAATTGAAATTAAGGCAATCCCAGATTGCTGTTACATAGCAAAAGACAATTGACTCGGGGAGCTCAAAATACTAACAATTACTGAACCCTGCTCAGCACACAACCAAAGGCCACCAAACACAGGAGGAGATAAGATAGCAAGGGTAGAACTGGAAGAATCAAGATACTTCAAATGTTGTATTGCAAAGGCACTATAAAAGTATGCTTGCCTAATTCAAGGAGAGAAAGGTAAAGCTTAAAAAATTTGAAAGGCAACCTGAAAATTAAAAACAAATTGATACACGAGATTGGGACAGAAAAATACTGAACTTATAAAACTGAAAAACAACCTAACTTAAAAATCAACAGATGAGTTCATTGGAAGTTTAAGGGCAACACAAGAGAATCAGGGAATGAACGGTCCAAACCATGGATAGGTCAAAAAATGGAAAACACAAAAGAGACAAAAGAAGGTTTAAAAGGCATCAAGGAGACAGCATGAAAGTCTGTCATACATTCAAGTAAACCATAAAAGAACAGGGACAGAATGGGGATGGAATGGGGGGCTGAAGCAATGCTTGAAGAAATAATGGCAAATATTCTCCCAGAACTGATGAAACATACACAAATTCATAAATTTTAGGAGCCCAGTGAATACCAGGAAGAATCAAAGATAAAGAGGAAATCTTAAATGTTGTCAGAGAAATATAGATGGCTGGCCTATAAAAGAATAGCAATTAAACTGATAGCAGACCTCTCAGCAGAAACGTGAGAAAACAATGACAGTGAAATGGTATTTTTAATATGTTGGAATAAAGTAACTGCCAAATTAGAACGCTGTACCCACTGAAGATCTCCTTCAAGAATGAAGGTAAATCAAAGACATTTTAGATGCATACTCAGAAAAATCTAAAAGGATGTTCTTCAGGCAGAAGGATCATGACACAGGAAGGAATAAGGAGTGAGAAAAAGTGATAATACCTGGGCAAACGTAAATGAACACTGATTCTTTTAATATAAGAATATTTCTCATGCTATATAACTATAAGTCACAAAAATAATAGCATTTAGTTCTATAAATAAAGGATATATATGGCTCTGAGGGGTTAGAAGGGAGATTAACATGTATATTATTCCTTGATAAGAAAAGATTATGTTAGAATTACTAGAATCAACACTAAAACAATAGAGTCTACAACTTCTAAATAAATAGAAGAAAGAAACTGAATGATTAAAAATTTTCCTATCAATACCAAAGAAAACAAGAAAGGACAGGAGGGGATAAAAAGCTAATAGAGAACTGGTGGGGTAAAGAAAATATAACTGCTGTACTAGATTTAAATATAAATCTCTGTGAATACATTAAATTTGGATAAGTGAAAAGCTATTAAAGATAAAAATTGGCAGAATGAGAAAAACAAACAAAAAAGCCAAAATCATATGCTCTCTCAAGAGTCATATTTATTGTAAAATGAAGTAGAACAATTAAAAAAATACATATATGTATATTTGTTGCCATATTTATACAAAAGATAAACATAAAACTTAAAGAAAGCTGTGGTGGCTGCTTAATTACCATAAAACTAGCCTTTACTAGAGACAAATGGGGTTATTTACTAATGGTAACATTCAATTTGTCCTAGAAAGACATATCAATCCTATATTCGCCTGTATCTATAAATGTAGTCTCAAAAACCATAGAGCAAAACTTGACGAAATTACACAGAGAAATGGATAAATACATGGTCATAGTAGTTTTCTTCTAAACAGTCCTGTCTGAGTAAAAGAGAGCCCCTTCAGGAGACATCTAATGATAATATTGTAAATAATATTTTTTCCGTAATAAATGTGGGAAGAAACAGGTACTATCTTCCCAACTTTTTCCTAGGGCTGGGACCTCTGTGAAAGCCGTAACCCTAGAGACAATAAATATCCTGGAGCACCATACTTCCTTTAAACACATATCAATCCTATTTATCCCGAGTTTTGATAACTACCCCTCTGTAAATTGTAATACAAAGTATTTCATACTGCAGCATTTTAAAGCCAGTGAAATGAGTGGCATCTAAAGGGGCTTCCACAACACAGGACACATCAACTGAATGATGTTTGTACTCTTTTCCCAACAATGCTGCACATGACTAATCTTGGCATTTTGCTTTGGTTGCAATTCTCACCTTGCTGGTTGTATAAATACCTGAGCAGCCTTTTAAGGATGCTGTTATAACTTCCCATCACAGGTTTTAGGTTCATCTCCTTGCTCTTTCTAGTTACTCCCTTCCCTCCTCTCCCCTCCCCTTCACTTCTCTCCCAGGCTCCTCCTCTCTTTTTCTTTGTTTTGGATGATATGCTTTGCACCTGGAACGTTCTTTGTGTCACTAACAGCTTCTCCTGAAAATTCTCCTCCATGATTTCCCAAAGGTCTAAATCCTTGGGGATTTGCACCAATGAGCTACAGAATATCACAGGCTGACATTTCTTATTTCTCTTCTGTCTCACAGAGTGAAGAGTATTTGACCTGAGAGTTTTAAATATATGACTGACCCCAGCAAAGTATAGCCAATGAAAGGATCATAGGGACAATGTTAGTCACAGGAGGAAGGTGATGATATTTTGGTTTCATTAGAAGTAAAATGAAGAAGAAACTAAATTATCTGACAGATTAATCTAAAATAGATGCCAAATTTGGTGTTTTGTCTGATGAAACAAGACTATGTACAACTTACTGTTTTCTTGATGTTAAGGTAACTAATTTTCTTAAAGAATTATCTAATTAAAAAATTTAAAGGTAGAAAATAATTACAATAACAGTATTTAACAGTAATTAAGTAAACTATTTCTACTTGTATCCTCTTTTTCTTCCCCTGCTGAAACCCCATTTCATGTAGTTATTGCAGGAGATTGCACTATTTTTACAAAATCAGTACATTTACAGAGCATCAACAAAGCATTTCTGGGAGAGAGAAAAGTAAGAATCTTATGTGATTAATTGCTTTTTGAATTTTCAAACATTTAAGTGTGCATAATTAGTACTATGTTGCAACTAAAGTAAATATAGTCATTTTAGGATACTGTATAACTCATAAATTTTACATTTCACTAGCAGGTTTCATCTTTCTAAGCTACTTGGGTTTTATTACCTGTTAATCTTCTTTTAATATCACAGGAGAGAGAATCACACATCCCACACAATAAGATACATAAAATCCCAGATGCATGAGTACTTTTGTAAATATATTGATTTACATGGCATTTGGTATCCTCAATTTTATAAACATTTAATAAACATAATACCATGATTTGAATCTCCACTTTCTATCTTACACAAATCTTTAAGAAAAGGTAGTTCTATATCCTGCACTTAATCTGTGAAAAAAGATTCCATCTTTAAAGAATAAAATACACTTCTACTCAACAAAGTAGCAGCCTCCCACATATGTTAAATAGAATATATTTCAAACTAATACAGAGATCATGTAAAATAACTCTTCCCAAAATAGGAACCATTTGTATGGCTTCACAAATTATTCAAACAATAGGGGAAGAGTTTAACACAATGGCAGCATATTCTAGGTGGCATGTTGCTTTATAATTTTCCTTTCAGGTTATTAACATTAATTTTGGGCAATACCCTGGGGTAAAGGTTGGTCATTATTTTCAAAGAAAGAGCAGCATTTCTTTCAAATGTCAAATGGGTGTCAAATCCTAGGCAATTTTTTAGAGTAGGTAATCACTGGTCAAATATAGTAAAGAGTCGATACTCTTTAATATTCACAAGATGATTCTCACTCCTCCATGCTTTTCAACATCGTTATTTTTAGCAATTAGAGCTCCACCTTCTGTCTCATTCATTATGCAGTCTACATAAAGCATCATTAGACATTATAGGAAGAACACCACGTGGCTTAGAAAGCACGCTTTCTGTCTCCTCCACCCACCATGGCTTTATAGTTGTGTCTTTACTGTAGCCTAAGGAAAGCAACCCCAAACATATTAACTCTTTGAAAAATATAAAGAAAGCTCACAAACCTAAAAAGGGAGATGTATAGCATATCCGTAGATACTGTGGTTAAATGACCTAATGATTTTTCACTACATGTGGGAAAGGATTTTCACATCTCTAAGGGGACTTCAGTCAAATTAAATTTGATATCCAGAAAATGCTATTCATTATAAAGAATAATACACTTGACCAGGCACTTAATTGAGGATTTATTTTGTGCCAGGCAGACTGTGAGATAATAGGGCCACAAAGATAAACAAGAAGTTGATTCGATAAACTATTCTTTTATTCATAAACCTACGTTTTTTGAATACTCATTGTTTGTCAAGAACTGAGCTACGTTCTGAGGACCTGACTTCAAATTCAGTCTTTTACTCTAAAGTAATTATAACACAGCGTCGTTTTCTTTTACCACCTAATGTGCCATATGCTCACAAATGATGGCCTCATGTAAACACACCAAACACACGTTTTTTTTGCACCGTTATTTTTGCCATCTTCTTATTTATCACACCGGCAGCTTGATATAACGAGATAAGGTTTTACACCACAGTGCCTTTATTTGTTTCTCTTGCTCTTCTTTAGTAACAGCAACAATAAAAAGAAAAGCCTCCAATATGCTGTGTGCTACGTACCTTAGGGGTATTGTCCCTTAAAATCCATCTAAAAATTTATCAGGGAAGAACTATTACCATTTTAATGTAGCAATAAGAAATCCAGGTTTAGAGCGATTTACTCAATCCCTTGAGCTAACCAGGCTAATAGGAGGCTCAGCTCAAACTTAAGCTCAGGTCTGTTATAGAATAGTGATACAGAAGGAAGATTTTCCTGAACCCACTCTGTCTCCATTCCTGAAGTCTTCCTAAGCTGAGGAAGTTTGAACTCCTTTTTAAAGACTTTGATCAACAGATTGGTAAGTTGTCTTTTCCTTTTTTAAAAGCATCCCGAAAGATCAATTAGAGGTAAAGAAGGAAGGCAGGGAGGGAGGGCAGGAGGGAGAGATGGACTGCTGTCTCACACAGTCAGTCTGGACGTCCCTGAGTTAGGAATTGGCGGGCATCTGCAGTTACAGACACGTGACCTTGGCCAAGACATATAACCATTCCATGTTGGTTCTCTCATTTATACGGTTATAATCCCAGCCTTGCCTAGTTTGTCTCCTTACTTCTTGAGGATAAAATGAGAGAATGCTTGAGACAGCTCTTTGGAAACAAACAAACAAACAAACAAAAAAAGATGCTCAGGTGTCACCGCTAAAAACATGATGGAGGAGAAGGACAGAAAAATCACCAAGCTTTAAGTCTCTGAAGTGTTATAAGCTTAAAAGGGTAAGGCGAGTTAGATGCTGTCACATAAAAAGCCTCATTCTATAAAATACCGTAAAACATTTATTCCCCCCAAAAGCTTTCCTAACAAAGCACAGGAAACACTGGTGTTAAGACGCAGCAGAGTGTCACAGGGAAGCAGACTGAGGTCAGCGATGCCTGGCTTCAAATGAGCTCAGCCATTTCATTATCTACAAGACCCTAGACCTTGTTTAACTCTTGTAAGCCTCGCTTTCTTACTTATAAAATAAGAAATAATAATAGCTAACTGAGGAGATAGCTGCAAAAATTAAATAAAAATAACACAGGTAAAGAGCTTGGCATTGAGCCTGGCACATACAAAATGCACAGGGAATGGTCTCTGCACAGTCTGATGTGCTGGCTGATTTCCTACCAATATCCTTCTATTAGTTTAGTTGTTGTTTTTTTAAACTGTGGGCCAAGCCTGAGTGATTTCTGGCCTGCTTAAAAGGTTTCTGAAGAACACTAGTGGAGTAGAGGTGCTAGGAAGTAATGGAGATTAGGTGAGTTGGGCCACAATCTCCCTTGATGTTTCTTTCTCCTTAGCAGTCATCCACCCCCTGACCCCCACTCTGCGCTAGGCCATACGTTCCCACTTGCTCGTGGTGTATTCAGAGTTGAGCCGTATCTCTCTTCCCCTGCTGCGAGACCCCTGTGCAGGGGTCCCTATGCCTATCGGGATGGTTCTGAATGAAGTCTGCCTTACCATGCTTTAACAAGTGCCATAGAACAACTTTTTTCTTTAACAGAAGAATTGAGACCAAGTCGTTAGATTGAACCAAAACAAATGGGCAGGAAATGAAGGTGAGAATCCGAGGCCAGATGCCCAGAAGCTATGTGATGAAGAAACAAGAACCAAGCCAGTTTCATTTCGGATGGACTACTGGAGAGAGCTCAGTGAGATGAGGAAGATCTAGTGTGCACACAAAAGGCCCTGCTTAGATCTTTCAGAAATCATGAAAGATGAAAGAAATCCCTAAGGCTGTGGTCCCCAAGCCCTGGCCTCACACTGGTACTGGTCAGCGGCCTGGTAGGAAGAAGCAGGAGGTGGGTGGCTGCTGAGCAAGTGAAACTTCGTCTGTATTTACAGCCACTCCCCACGGCTCACATCACCACCTGAGCTCCACCGCCTGTAGGATCAGAGGCAGCTTTAGACCAGGAGCTGGGGCCCTACTGTAAACGCACCTGTGGGGGATCCAGGTGGCACACTTCCTATGAGAATCTAATTCCTCCTCCTCCCTCCCACCTCAAGTCCTATGGAAAAATTATCTTCCACAAAACCAGTCCCTGGGCCCAAAGAGGTTGGTGACTGCTGCTTTAAGGGATGTGAGGTAATTTAGACTTTAGGGTAAACAATGGGACCATTGCAGTTTGCTCTGAACAGACCAGCTTCATGCCTGCTGCTCCTGGTATAACTGTTAATAGTATTCTAAAAGTATCCACGTCTGGACAATGAATTATACATAATCCCTTTACTTCTGAAGCTTTGGGCACAAAGGAGGCCTCTTTGGAGCGATTCTAGATGAGGTTTTTACAGGAGTTGTGAAAGCAGCAGTTCTTTGAATAACATGCACTTATATTTACCATCTCTTAAATTCATAGTCATGTTTATCCAGGAAGAATAGCTTCAGATTTAGAGTCCCAGAAAGCACAGCAATGCCCTCTTCTTCCTTTTATCCAGATTATTTTCCTCCAAGATAATCGCAACAACAGTTTTGAAAAATAGGTCACCTAGATTTCAAAACTATTTTGTTTCCAGCCATCTGGGCCTGAGGATGATTTTGAAATGAGCTGTTCTGGGTATCATGGCTGAAATCCGACACAGCACATTTATTTGCACATCTCCCAGTGTTGCAGCATTGTTCTGAGTATTTGATATTCAGAGGATGCATCAAGAATTTGAGCCTTGCAGAAACAAACTACTCAGCATTTCAATTGGAATCGGTGTGTTGTGCATACAAAACATTACAACGGAAAATCTAGGAATGTGTGGCGTTATCATGTGGGTTTGAAAACCTAAATATTACTGAGTAGCTGTAAGTTAAATTCTAATCTGCAGGGGTGAACTCTTTCTCATCCCTACGTTTGCTTTTAAGAAACGTGGTAAATATAGACTAGTAATTTACACCTCTGGATTTCTACCACCTTAGGACTCTGGTCTGTGTTCAGTGAATTATTCTCAGCATGTGTAATTAACTCTGTATAAAGCTTTGACTAAATAGCATCTAAGAAAGCTGGTTATGTGACCCTATGTATTTCTCATAATACCCAAAATAACTATAAAGAGATTGGTGGCTTCATTTGCAATCATTGCTGTTTTTGTTCTTCTTCCATCTTACTGGAGAAATTCTTAATACTTTTCTTTTTCACCATGTATTTGTGGGGCTGCCAGATTTCTATTCACAGCTGCTAATTACCATCTCAGAAAATAGAGATGGCTCCATCTCTTGTAAAAAGTTGAGTGTGCTATAATTTAAATATAGCTATTTCTCTCTATCTGCCTCAGGGGTGGATATAGGAGAAAACATAGGGTTTATTGCGTTCTTCCAGACAATAATAATACAGACACATGATCCTAACACTAATTAAGAACAATGCATTGAGTATGCATTGAACTTTTACTAGGTGCTGATAATCTTACCTATGTCTTATCATTATATGTCACAAAAACCTGGTGAGACAAATACTGTTACCCATATTTTTAAGACACTAAGGCTTAGAGAGGTTAAGTAGCTTTCTCAGTGTCACACAGCTGCTGCCTTTTCATGAAGTCAGGATTTAAACTCAGGTTTAAATTTTCTCTTAACCCCATGCTGTGATGTTTGTCTTTCATAGTGTGACATTCAGAGTATCTGGTATGATTCTGCCAGATCCTGATCTATTCGTATTATTCATGTATTGGAATTCTTTTGTCTTCCTGGCACCTTCAAAGAAATATATACAATTAAGGCCTTGATGCTGCTTATAGAATTTTAAATGAATAGACATTGTCTGTGTAAAACTACCTGTAATTAAATCATGCTTTAGGGGAGGATTTTTTTTTTAATCCATTAAATTTGAGATTCTTCAGGAGAGGATGGCACAGATCATTTCATCCCCATCAACGAGCACCACAGTTGAAATGTAGTCGTCACTGAGTGAAGCTTATTGAAGACACGTGGATTCAAATGAAAGAAAACCCGTTATTCATGATAATAGCATTCTCTTTAGACGTGAGAGTGGCTCAGACATAGAAAAGCTGAAATGGACAACTTCAGTCTATGCTGCGCTGTGCTCAACAAGGGAGACATTGAACGAAGGACGTCTGTCTCAATACACGTCGTGTTTACACTTCATTCTTGCCTTTCCTAATTATTAGCCTCTTGTGCTTCCATTTTGCCCTCTATGGGCTTTTGTTTTCCTTTTTACTCTTATAAACTATCTGTCTTTCTGGCCACTGCTGTTTCAGCATCTCTATATGTAAGGTTATTGACAAAACTGACTGCTTTCCAAGGAGAAAAACAGAAATAGATTTGGAGGTAAGATTTACAAGCTACAGGCAGATCTTAACAAACTGTTAATAAACTGCCTTCTGTTTCTAATGGGTTGTGCACACAGAGTCTGATTTATCCTCTGTGTAAAAGGAGATGTGGAAGGGGCACCCTGAGGACTCTTGCAGACATCTGTGTGAGCAAACAAACTTCTTTCAGGAGCTTTGCAAGACTACAAGCAGAGGGTGACAGCAGGAATACCCTGAAAAGGGTACCCCTAGGATCAGTGTATGCTGGGTCAGGACCCTGAAGAAGTGATCCTTCCAGACCCTTGCTACACGGTGTCTGTGTCAATGTTTCTTTCCTGCTGGACCTCACTTCACCTGCTAGCTATGCCAACAGGGTGATCTTGGCCACACTACTGAAACAAGTGGGTGGTGTGAACGCAAATCAGCAACTTACAGAATATGAAAGTGATTTTCAAATGGTAAAGCGAGCTTCAAATGTTGTTTGTTATCATTACTGGCATCATTTTCCAAAAATTTCTATTAACTGAATGATTAATGGTTTATTAATGAATAGCTTTCTTTAATAACTGGCCATATCAAATTTTTGTTTATTGGCATAGTACTTAATATATTTTAGGTGTTTGTACTTTCTAGCAAATATTGCTATTGGTAACTCAGTGTAAATTCCGTATCTAGGAAATAATAAAATCAGGTCAGCGGTCTAGACTGAGTGCTGGTTTGAAGTCCGGAGTTTCAAAGTTTGTTCTCAGTTGGGAGGACAACTTGTTACCATTCTGGGCAAGTCGTATCTGCTGAGTATGACCATCTACCAACTGAATTTCCAAATCAGAGAGGGGCTTTCTAGAAGAGATACTGCACCTGATAGGGAGATCTGTGGTGTACAGAGTTATGATTCATGCATGAGATACATGATTTCTAAGATCATATAAAGTATTCATTTTCCTCTCTTACTATAAAGAAGATCATTTGTCCTACAGGGTAAGATATTTGCTGTCTATCTGATGTCAGGTTCACCAATCTCCATTCAAGAACACAAATGCAGAGGAAAAAGCCAGAATACCCCCCCCAAATATGTATTGCAATGGTAGAAATTTTGAATGCTGTATGTAATTTTAACTTCTGAGACTTAAGTATTACTTAATCGGGAGAAATGAAAATACTTTGTCACTTTAATGTCAAAACAACTCCTAATAAAATGAATTATAGAGCTGAAAGCACAAGGTCATCACAACAGTGTTTCTTTGTACCCTGCGCTAGCCTTATAACTCTGTTCTTGCATTGTTATAAATCACAACTATAAATAAAGAAGGATGCAACATTTTACTCTTTTCTTGTTTTAGGCTGAGATATTTAGGTCCTTTTTTCTGTAGACATGAAAAAATGAAGAAAGTAGTCACTAGGAAATAGCACTGAGACTTTTATTTCCCTTAGCTGAGATGGCGATGATATAAATTTAGAATGGAAGTCCTCAAAGGTTGGAAATGTTATACCGAGCAAAACTTTCCAAAAGCTCTCCTACTTTTGTCATCTTTAATATGTATATGTTAAATATGGTATATGGTATATGTTGGTATATGTTCTGACCAAGATTGCAATTAAACTATGATAGGCCTCTGGGTTTAGCTGTCTATGATGATATACAAGGACTTACTCTGACTGCTGTACATTAATTTTAAGATTCAGCTCATGAAACAAAGTTTTTTTCTATTGGAAATAATTTTCTCATTAAAAGGTAGTCAGAATTCTTCTTCATTGACTAAGCTGGGTGACTTAAGTGTCTGAGTTAACACAAGTGTCTTACTGAGCCCAATATACAAATAGACTTTATTTGCAAAATACTATAATGGGCTTAAGCATCAATACCTTGAAGATGGGGGAAATTTAAGATGTGTGTTTTATAAGAAAATTCAATGTATAGGTCAGGTAGATAATTTAGTTCTGAGCACTGCCTTAGAACTTCCTTTATAGAGCATTAGACTTATGATGGTAAGTTTGTTAGTAAATAAAAAGTTGGTGATTTAGAGGCTGGGCTTTGGAATGAAAAAAAAAAAAAAGCCTAGGATCAGATAGATACTGGCTCTGCCACCCACAAGATGCATGAGCTTGGACCAGTTCCTTTTCTAAGTTTTAATTTTCACATTGGCGACTGCCTCATATCATTGTTAATAGGATTTAATGAGATCATGACATGAATAAAAGTGAAAGGGTGTTAACATTCATGTCTTAACTAAGTTGCTACAAATCAAAGAAGATACCAGATCAAAATCTAAGCTTTGAGAACCAGTTTCATGATCCTTGCGCTTTATACCCAAGGATCTTTAAATAAGATGTAGAATATAAAATGTTGGAGTGTGAAAAG
Organism: Arctocebus calabarensis; assembly: GCA_963573935.1. Taxonomy (NCBI): domain Eukaryota; kingdom Metazoa; phylum Chordata; class Mammalia; order Primates; family Lorisidae; genus Arctocebus; species Arctocebus calabarensis. Next base: position 3,727 of record CAUYON010126651.1, on the reverse strand, counting down.
CAGAAGGGTTCTTTAGATGACTTGGGAAAAGTGGGTTAGAGGATCATAGGGCACCTGCTTCTTAAATAGTGGTCTAGTGAAAGGCTTGAACAAGTCCACGGGGAGAGGTCAGGATAGGTTTCTCAGAACCACAGAGGCAGCGGACCTGAGTCACACTCTCCCAAGACAATGGGGAAGGCAGGAAAGACAGACAGAGAGAGAGAGAGAGAGAGAGAGAGAGAGAGAGAGAGAGAGAGAGAGAGGTGCTTTCCTGGATAGGAAGACAGGCTGCGGCTGCAGAGAACTGCATTCTCTCTAATCCCTCTAGCACTGTGAATTTCAGGCCCAGGGCTGCGGCAGGGTGTGCCTGGAAAATTTTTAAAGATTGTTAATTACATTATTTTCAAAAAAAGTTCAAAGCAGAGTAAATATGTTATTTTTTTCACTGTTTTCTTTTTTTTTTATCAACATAATTTAAGTGTGCTGTGAAATAAAAAAGGTTGAAAAACACTGCTCTAGCAAGTGAAAGAAGATGTGAGTTTCCTACCACATTTATGCCACAGGCAGAGAAAAGTCAGGCTGGGCTGTTCTCACATATGTTCGAAAGCCCCTCCCGGGAGGTCCATGGATTCCCTTCGTGAGGGTCCATGCAGAGCGTGCTGCCAACAGACAGCAGTGGAGCAGGGGGTGGCCAGTCACCGAGCAGCACTGCCTGAGTCCACGAGAGTAACATCTCCAGGACCCACGGAAGAGCCTCAGAAGAAGCCACAAAAATATCCACAAGGTGAAAGAGTCAGCTTCAAGTGCATTTTTCTTGTGGCCAACAAACGCTCTATAGGAGAAGAGAGCATGGAGCCGTCTTGCAGAAGCATCAGAGCCCCGGTTTACTCTGTCCCCGTTCCCTGCCCCTTTCCAGCTTTGGAGAGAGAATTGGATGGTGAGAAAAAAAGAGAAGATCCCTCCTCAGCTTAAATCAAGTTCAGAGCTGTGATCATCCTCTGGGGCTAGAAAGCCTAATTTCTGAAATGAGACTATCTGTGACTTAAAGAAATCACAGTAGTTTCTAGACTGAATAGGGAAGTCAAATCCCTGCTCATTTTCGACCCAGGAGCCAAAGAAAGACTTTTGTACTACGAATGTACATTTTAAGAGAAAAATGGAGAATAAAAATAAAGAGTTTTGCTTCATGTTCCATTAGCTGCATTTACTCAAAGTACAACTTTGGGTATAAACAGGTCTTTGTCTTTTTTTTAATCAACTGGAAACTGTTACTTTCTGGACATCAGACCCTCATTCATACAATCATACTGGGCTTTTTCCTGAGTTACATTTTTAACCTGCCATCTTGGCTTTAGCCAGATGCCACCACCTGTAAGGAGGGCTTGTTACACACACGCCGGCGTGACACTATGTAAGGCTAAATAGTCCGTCAGTGGGAATGCAGGTGGCCCCCAGATTTGCTATATAATTACAGAGTCAGGATGTAGGACACATGCTACTCACAGACATAAAGAAGAAATTGGGGATTGACTGCCAGGTTACACATAACATAACTTTACTATTAGTATGCTGTGAAGCCAAGCTCATTGTGAAAGTTAGGGATATGGGGCAAACAGGTGTAGGTACAGCCTTGTTCCTGAAGGACAAGCCACTTTCATGAAATTTCTTTTTTCTACCAATTGACAAGAGCCCTTCCCAGGCTGGAACCTTGTGGCTGTCACATGTAATACTCCCTGCAATGCCAGGGTCTTCCCATCCATGCTCAATATACCTGCATTTCCATAAACCTCTGGACAACTTAAAAGTAGCGGTCAAGGTGTAGGGATAGTCACAATAAGCTTGGAATCTTTGTCATTCATGTTCTCTCATTGTCCCGGAATCCCCTGGCATAATGAAGGATGAAGGTAAAGTTCTAATATCAGGCTCTGTCTCCATGACCAGAGCTTAGCACAGCAAGTACCAGTGTGTGCTGGGTAAATAATAGCTGCAGGGAAAGAGGGTCTTCTTACCGCAACCCATCTGGGAGAGCAGACTTCATATATAGGGTTGGTGAAGGGGAACACTGTCTCAAAAATGAGCTGTAGGTTTCTTTTATGTGGGGAGGTATTTTGACGTAATCATAAACGGCTGGAGCTCCCAAAATGTGTGTACATGTTTTGGCTTTCCCTAGTGTAAATTAAAAGACATTTGCACAGAGTCTATCTAACATAATTCCAATAATAATTGAATTGCTAAACACATCAGATATATACTTTTTAAAAAATTATAACTTTTTCAGCTTCAGAACATGATTTACCAAAATGCTGTTTCTTAGAGAGGACAATTATGTGTGGTGTTTGTTTATTCATTTGAGTTGCATTCCTTTTTTAAAACCAAATTTTCCGAAACGAACACCAATAACTCATTTAAAATATTATAAGAAAGTAACACTTCTAAGTAACAACTTTGTCCTAGAAGCAAAGAATTTTGCTTACTTTCTTGATTAATTCATCAGATTAAGAAATATTTTTTTAAATATACATACTTTTATTGCAAAATCTTTTTAAAAAAACAAAATGCAACATCCTAAAAAACCCCAAAACTTACTATGTAGACTAATTCCTACGAGTATGCTGTGCTACCATACACAAGTTAAGAAATTAAACCATTAAATATTTAGGAATATTCAACATTGGAAGCTTTAAAATCTAACTGTACGTAGTAGCCCCTCAAAAAGCTACAACCTGCATTTTTTAAAAGTATTTTCTCTACAAAGAATCTTATCAGCTATACAAAAACCTGTACAGTTCTTATACTGAGCTAATGTTGAGCTGCACTTGAATTCACATTCTTAGCAAAACAATTGCCTGAGCGTACACACACACTCCAAGTGCATCATTACAGGATAGCCATTTATTCTTCATCTTCCTCTTCTTCCCCCCCAACCCCATCTTCCTCCTCATCTTCAGGTTCATTCTTCTTGGAACCTGTTGGCCTGCCAGGGCCTTTCTTCCCTGCTTCACTTTGCCCTTGGCACGGTATGCAGCAATATCCTTTTCATATTTCTCCTTTAGCTTTGCTGCTTTCTCTTCGTAAAGCTGTTTATCTTTGGCTGACTGCTCAGACCACATTTCACCCAATTTTTTTTGCAGTGTCCCCAATGGACAGGCCCGGGTGTTCACTTTTGATCTTTTGGTGATGTTCTGAACCAAACAGGAAAAAGGCAGCCGGGGGCCTTTTAGGAGCATTGGGATCTTTTTTCTTTCCTTTCTTGTCGCCTTTGGGAGGAGCGTAGTTCTTCGTCTCCCTGTCATAGCGAGCTTTGTCATTTTGGGCCCTATCTCCAAACTTGGATTTTTCCTTTGCAGACACGGTCTTCCACCGCTCCGAGCACTTCTTGGAGAACTCGGCGAGGTTGACTGAGGAGTCCGGGTGCTTCTTGTGCTTCTTGTGCTTCTTGTGCTCTGCGCGGCACGTCTGTTGCGAGCTTTTCCCTCAGAGTCCCCGCAACGCTGCCTCCCCGGAGCTCTGGCGCCAAGTGGCTTCTCCCCGGTGCAATCCTCAGCCTCTTGTTTTTTGAGATTAAGAAATCTTTTTTTTTTTTTTTTTTTTTTTTATAGACAGAGTATCACTTTATTGCCCTCAGTAGAGTGCCATGGAGTCACACAGCTCTCAGCAACCTCCAACACCTGGGCTTAGGCGATTCTCTTGCCTCAGCCTCCCCTGTAGCTGGGACTACAGGCGCCTGCCACAACGCCCGGCTATTTTT